>JACTOM010000935.1:6253398-6273413 GCA_015832385.1 Elymnias hypermnestra | reverse complement strand
ACACCGCCAACTTCCCAACTTCGGGCAAATATTGAGAAAATCTTAATAGAAAACTCAATATCGATTTTGAATGACCTCGTGTCTGTAGTCGAACATGCTAACCACTAGACCAATGAGGCAGTTTTTAGTTTGGCTGTACCTAATTTTAAGAATTAATAGCTGACTTCGAACCACATTTGATTCAGGAAATAAAAAACTAGAAGATAATGCAAAAATGTTTTCATTTTATTAAAAATGTAGTCAAACCCGAACTCGTAATAAAAACAACCTTTGGTTTTTTTTTGCGTTCAGAAATTATTAGTTGTTAATATCAAATGTCAAAATGTTTCTAAACGAGGAGAAGAACAACAAATACTTGACAGGTAATTATAGTTTCTAAGGGAAAGTGAAACGGTTGTTTTTACTATATTCAAATATTTTTTTTATATTCAATTCAATTACCTTTTTAACTGTTCGACTACAGACATGAGGTCCTGGGTTCGAGTCCCGGGTCGGGCCAATTCAAAAATCAATATTTAGTTTTCTACTAAGATTTTCTCAATATTTGCCCGAAATTGGGAAAAATTGGCGGTGTGAACCACCCCCCTGTTTCGTAGAACACGGTAAGCCGTCGGTCCTGCACCTGATCTCTCTCCGGTCGTGTCGGATTCCCATCACATCGGACTATGAGAGTGAAGGAATAGAGAGTGCACTTGTGTACTATGCCTGCCAATCCGCAGTGGAGCAGCGTGGTGGATCTATGCTCTAATAACCCTATCTCATATGAGTGAGGAGGCCTTTGCCCAGCAGTGGGACGTTAATGGGCAGCTACTTACCTTTTCTACCTTTTAAACCTACCCTGGACTTCCTCGAGTTTTAGCGAGACTAACAAAGAATATGTTGTTCAAAAGGCATATTATATTTACAAAATGTTTGGACTTAGTGGAAGTTAAATACTACACAATATCACGATCAAAAACTACGTTTACTGATGTTATTTCCGGTTGTTTCTCGATACAAACATTTTTCTGGCGGTAAATTTGTTACCAACGAAGAGACTAACGACTATTCAAAAGATCTATTTGGATGAAGAGTATTTTGATTTCGCAATACAGAACAGGTCGATATCTGAACTGAGATCGCATAGCTTGTTAAAGTGTTACGGAGATGACGCGATAGTGATTGGATATCATTGCAATGCTTTGTTCTTTTGTCGGACAACGTAGATTTCGCCCTTAACGGGTTTTATGATGAAACTAGCTGTTTCCCGAGGTGTTGCTCACCTTGTTCCTAGTTCTCGATCCCGTGGAAATGTACGAAGCGAAAGGAATTCCTTACATATCGTCGCTCGTCGTCGTCGCTTCAACCGATGGACGTCCACTGCTGGACATAGGTCTCACGTAATGATGTCCACAAGGCCCGATCTTGCGCCGCCTGGCTCCAGCGGCTACCGGCGACCCTCTTTATGTCGTCGGTCCACCTTGTGGGAGGTCTCCCTACACTGCGCCGCCCGGTGCGGAGTTGCCACTCCAGCACCTTCGGGCTCCAACGTCCATCGGTCCGTCGGACTATGTGCCCCGCCCATTGTCACTTCAGGTTCACCATTCGTAGGGCTATGTCGATGACTTTGGTTCTGCTACGGATCTCCTCATTTCTGATTTGATCACATCATATAATACGGTCCTATTCCTTACATATAATACGAATCGCGAACCTGAAGTGGCAATGGGAGGGGCACATAGTCCGACGGACCGATGGACGTTGGGGCCCGAAGGTGCTGGAGTGGCGACACCGCACCGGGCGGCGCAGTGTAGGGAGACCCCCCACAAGGTGGACCGACGACACAAAGAGGGTCGCTGGTAGCCGCTGGAGCCAGGCGGCGCAAGATCGAGCCTTGTGGACATCATTACGTGAGACCTATGTCCAGAAGTGGACGTCCATCGGTTGAAGCGACGACGACGACGAATACGGTCCTGCGCCACGACTCTGTATTTGTCTGTATTTATAAATGTATGATAATCTCAAAAGCTACTGAACGCATTTTCATGCGGTTTTCACTAATATATGAAATGATTCTGGAGGAAGATTTGTATATATAATTTGTCAGGTGATATGTTACGACAACCGTTAAAATTGTCAGTAAAAATCAACGCGCCTGAAAACTTTCATCGAAAACCCTGCATAATTAAGAGATACAACAAACCAATGTATCGATGGATAATTTTTCTTTTATATATCTACAAGAACGTCTTAAATGGCATTTATCTATCTGTTAAATATAACTCACTATTTCCATTATTTTACTAAAAAAAAACTTTGCGCAATTGGAAATTTCGCTTCCACGCCAAAACTATCGAACCGATTTAAATGAAATATAGTAGACAATGTAAACGCTCACTAAGAAACAGTTTCCCCATATTGCTACGGTATCCAGATATATTCGAAAAACGACCACTTACTGCGATATCTCCAATAATATTCACCAGATTAACTTGAAATTTGGTATATATTAACCTTTCGCGACGTAGTAGTTCACTAATAACGAGTTTTTCCAAATTCGCACGGGATCCGGATGTAAGCGAAACTTTCTGTGAAATTTCTTTTACCATTCTCCCTTTATTTGTGTTCCTTTCGCTACGTAAACTTACTAAAACTAGTTTTATTATAAAAGCTCTTTTTCTAAATAAAACCTATTATCTATGATCTTTAGTATTTTATAGATGTAACCCAGAAGTGCTCTTTTTAAATAGATAATAATAAAACATCGTTTTATTATCACAACACGACATTATAACTAAGTTATGTAGAGGTAGAAAGTCTTTTTAAACAGACTATAATATGAACAGCAGCACAACATGCGTTAATACTTGCACGCACGCACGCACACACGCACTGACCCACACACACACATTTTATCCGCTACCTGGGGGTGATGATTGATGCTCGACTCAATTTCAAGCAACAGGCAGAACATGTAAGTGCCAAAGCGTCGGTGGTGTGGTCGGTGGTCACATCTGTCCTCACATATGGAGGCTCCATATGGGCTGATACAGTCCATAAACAGGCATCACGACGAAAACTAGTCCCAATATACCTATTGAGTGCCCTGAGAGTTGCCAGTGCTTTTCGCACTGTATCTGACAACGCAGCATGCGTTATCGCTGGGATGTTACCTATTGAAGTACTGGCTCTAGAACAGAGAGCCCTGTACCGGCGAAAAGATTCAAGTACTCTGAGTTATGACGAACTAAAAACAGCAGAACGCCGAAATAGCATTCGATGATGGCAAAAACAGTGGGACGAGTCGGTGAATGGCTGGTGGACGTACCGCCTTATACCAAAGCTAGACGTATGGTTAAACCGCAAACATGGAAAGGTTAACTATTATCTGACACAAATGCTGTCAGGACATGGGTGCTTCCGTGAATATCTTCATAAATACAGGCATAAGATCTCACCTGAGTGCCCTTCCTGTCCCGGAGTCAACGAAGATGCTGAGCACGTATTATTTATGTGTCCTCGCTTTAACGCAACGCGCAGTGCTTGGGAGAATACCCTTTAAGCGAAGAAGCAGGCCGGAATCTGTAATAAGAGATATGACGGTATCGAAAGACGCCTGGGCGGCAACAAACTTATTCGCGACAGAAGTCATCCAGGAACTACGCCACATAGAAAGGACTGAAGCCTTGAAGACTTAGATCTCGTGAAGAAGCACCTGCGCTAGACCCTCTCCCTGCGAAGTAATACCTAAAGTCCGTATCACGGGGAAAAGAGAGGCAGAAGCCAGAGGATGAGGTTTTTTAGTAGTTAGGTAGTGCAACCTGATTCCGACTTACCAGGGTAGTACAGCTAGCCCTGAATTCATAAATGTAATTTTTTCGAAATCTCTGAGAAAAAAACACATACACACACCGAGAGAGGGAGAAAGAGGGAGAGAGAACACTTTCACACATACTTGCATTCTCTTATCTGTATACATCAATAGTAAGTAGTTATTTAGCATATTAGTACATACATACATGCATAGCATCACGCCTCATTCCCATAGGGGTAGGCAGAAACCACGTCCTTCCACTTGCTACGATCCTTGCATATCTCCTTCGCTTCTTTCATTCTCATTAAACCTTTCATACAAGTTCGTCGGTTTAGAGTACTCTTGACCTGGCCCTTATTTAAAATGTCCTGGATTTGGTCCAGGAACGTTCGCCTCGGTCTTCCCCTTCCAACTTTCGCATTCACTCTTGACTCATAAATCCTTTTTGTCAGTCTCCTTTCATTCATTCTCTCTACATGCCCAAACCATCTAAGCATACCTTTTTCAATTTTAGTCACTACGTCTTCTTTTATACCACAACGTTCTCTTATCACACTATTTCTCACTCTGTCACTCAGTTTTAATCCACTCATGCTTCTCAACGCTCTCATCTCTACCGCATTTATTTTACTTTTGTGATTCTTCTGCCATACCCAACTTTCACTACCGTACATTAGTGTTGGCACCAACACTCCTGCATGCATATTAGTTTCTGCCGTAATTGGGTCTATTATTATATATATTTAATGTACGTACTGTGATATGATAATGTAATTACTGGGTCGGCACCCTCATCTGTATGTAGAATAGAATAAGAACCAATTGTTAAAGACATTTTTTTTCATCGTGTGGAAAAGCAATATTTCGTTGAGTTTTCATAGCACATTATCGCGTTTCAATTGAAAGCCTCGTGTTAGACATCCGAATAGGATCCATTATATTGAAATACAAATGACGTCCGAGCAATGAAAAACCGACTGGTTTTATAATGAATTTTCCGTTTCCAGCGGACAATGGATCCCAATCTGAGTATATCCATCGGCGATTAACGATTTCTTTGTTGGCAGACGAGAAGAGATATATCTTCCCGGATGTTTTGGTACTCCATTGGAAATTGAAATTGACCCGTTTTCAACTTTTCCGTTTTGAATTTTAATGAGGTTTCGATCCCTGTGTATCTGAAGCGATTTTTTTATATCTTCTAATTTACCTTATTCAAATCCTGCTAATAGATCCCACCCTCCTTAACAATACATCCTATATAGTACGATATCTTGTTCAATTACGAAATGTTGTGCAATGCGAAGTAACATTAACGAACGGACAATTTTATTAATGGAGTCTTTCGAGCTGTGTCTCGTAAAGTAGTTGTTTTAGGAGAAGTAATGCTAAATTGTATAAATTCAAATAGTGAAGTTATTAATAGTATAGTGCAAGTTGTGTATTACTGTGTACTAACATGATCAATCTGAAAGTAGTTTTGTCTATCGCGTTTTCACGCCAGAACTACTGAACCGATTTAAATGAAACTTGGCACACAAATAGACTAAGAAAGGACATCAGCTTTTTAATTCAAAAAAAGGGTTTGTAAGGGATTAAAGTATGGTAATTTTTTAATATCAATCCTGACTAATATTATAAAGACGAAACTGTCTGTCTGTTTGCCGCGTTTTCATACTAAAACTACTGAACCGATTTATATGAAATTTCATACACAAGTAGCCTAAAGACACCGGATGAATCGGAAGAAAGATGTTCAAGGAGGAGACAAGAGGCGTTCGTAAAGACTCCTTCTGCTGCCCAGCCGAGTGAGGATGCCTGTGCCCGGCAGTGGGAGATTAATTGGCTGCTATTTACCTTATGAATGTATATACATATATTAATGGTATACAACGCTCACCACCTTACACTCCAACTCAAACATGCGTAAAGCAGTTTTAATCAATAAATTCCAGAAATTATAATAGTATACTATAATATTTACCTAAAAACTATTGGTTTTTCACTAAATAAACTAAATTTCTTCGCAGTTTTAGCACAGATCAATACTGCCAAATTAAGGTCAAGTTTTAGATAGACGTTTGAATAATCGGAGCAGACAGACTGACAGTTTATTTTTGTGTAGCGAAGGCTGTATCAAGATAAAATATTCTCGGCACTAGACTGATCGATTTATATAGTTCTAAACTGGAAATTTTAGAGGTTGAAAATAACGTTGTGATTTTATGCAGAACTAGCCGAGAAAACGTCACATAAGAGAGAAAGGAATAGAGAGAGACATACATAAGAGAGAGTGAGGTTAAAAGAGACTAATTTGGTTTCGGAAGTGATACTTCTTATGACACTGTGTGTATATGTATAAGTGTCTATTATTATAAAAAAAAAAGAAATGTATTAGTTCTTTATAAGATGATTATTTAAAATAAAGTTATAATTTACAATATAATAGAATGTGTACACACTGTGTTAGACTATAGATAGTTAGATGTTGGGTGTTATTGAGTAATATAAAAGCAACACTTAAACATACCATAACTCAAGATGTAATATTACGAAATGTTATGCAATGCGATGTAATTTTAAAAAGCGGAACAACTGTAGCACAGTCTTTCGAGCTGTGTCTCGTGAAGTAGTTGTTTTAAGAGAAGTAATGCTAATTTGTATAAATTCAAATAGTGAAGTAATTATTAGTATAGTGCAAGTTGTGTATATTTAAATAGTGGAGAGTTGGTGTGTTTTCTAATGACTGATACACGCACACTTCTTTAATAATGACAGGTTCGCACTTTACTGTGATCTCATCTTAAGATTAATGATATTTTCCTAGACTGTAGACTTAACTTTAAAATTACCTCTTATAGGTTATATATATATTTTAAGGAAGAAAATTGGTGTAAAGCTGAACTTTGTATGAATCTCTTCATGGCAAGCAGAGAGTGGCGTATCTATACCACCTGGGGCCCGTGTCAACATTTTCTGATGGGGTCCTACCGCAAAAATCTTCACGTACTCCAGTTTATATACGTCCCACAGCTGGGCATAGGCCTCATTTCTTAGACTCAAAGGAATGAGCTATAATCTCCACGCAAGCCTTCAACAAGAGACTTCACATTCATTTTCCATTCAACAAGGTATTTATAAATAAAAAAATGTGCTTCGAGTACCTCTGGGGCCAGAGGGCCGTGGCATTATGCCAGCCTTGTCACCCTATAGTTATGCCACTAGTAGCAGAAGTCCTGCATTCGATCCCCGCCATGAAAAGTTTAGTGAATTGCATTTCCTTATTTGTCTAAGGTAAAGGTCTGGATTGTTGGGAAGCTTCGGACGTGGCTAGTTACTACTCCTTGCAAGACGTACTGCCAAGCAAAAGAGTACGATCAGCTTCGGTACGATACTGTTTAAGTGCATTTATTTTATTTATCTAATAAACCCACAGCTTTGCTTTAACTTTACGATGCATATTTTTATTTTTACACTAGCAATGATTTTACCCACGTAAATACCGATCTCGCGGCAATGGAAAGTCTACTAAGTCAGACTTATTTTCTTAGATTGACATTTCCGATTTTAATGATTAAAAAAATATTTTACAGGTGTTTTAACAGCGGTATTTAAAAATTTAAAAGGGTATGGATTAATACAGAGGTATAGATGTTACGGATTGATTACTGTCCGCACTTTTATGACATAACTACAGTTGTTGGACATATGGTATTATGGACTTTGGTTTACATTAATACCTTTTTTTTAGAGATCCGAATTTCTTTAAGAAAGTAATAAAGCCTATGTCGCTTAGTGAAAATATAGCTTTTTAATTGTAAAAAAAATATTTGTAATCGCTCCAGTAGTTTTTGTGTGAAAAACAAATGTTTCCTCTTTTATTTTAATTACTTTAGATGAGCCATCGGATTTGCGTTATATAAATTAAACCTGAACTGTTGCAAATAAAATATGGGTACAATTTAAACAGCTACAACCTTTAGCTACTAAGTTATTCCATGTTAGACTGTATCATCACTTACTATCGTAGGCAAGCGCTAAACTTTCAGCACTGAAAAAATGACATAAACACTTTAAAATTCCTATTATTAGTATTACTTGTGTAGATTATTATAGTGTATACAGACCATTGTAACCTAAGCGTATGTTTCGCAAATAACCAGGACCTTCACTGAGCTTCATAGATAACTGGTTACAGCGCACAGTTTCGTAGCCGTACACCTGCTCGGTTCGCTTTGTGCGCTATCAACAAGTATTTAAGCTATTTGTACCGTTTCAACCGTCTGATTTACTGCCAATATTACCATGGGTATAAAAGTCAAGCAACAATTACTCGCTATACCGTATTAGACATTAATTCAAAGTCAAGACTTGCAATGCGATGTCTCATTTGATTCATGCGCGCGCTCGTAGGGTTACCACATCGCCAGTTATCAAAACAACATGTGGTTTTTTGGAACCAAGCAAAACTGCTGATGCGAACTATGGGTGCCGCCATTTTTGCTTTACCTGCGCTGCCGATTGCCTTTTAAACCGACACCGCAGCCGGAAACAGAAGAGGCGATGGAAAAAAGATTATTTGAAATAACTTTCATTCTCTCTCTCTCTGTCATGGCTGGTTTTCTATAGAATCAACACAATTTTCAACATATCCTAAGCATATCAAAAACTTCTATTTTATCCTGATGCAGCCTTTGTTAAACAAAAATACTGTCAGTCAGTCTGTTAATATTTTTCAAAAGTCTATCTTTTGTCAGTATCTTTTGTCAGTGTCTTAATTTGGCAGTATTGATCTGTACTAAAACTGCGAAGTGTTTTAGTTAATTTAGTGAGACAGAATTAGTTTTAGATGTGAATTTTAAAAAGTTCACGGTCTCTTTGTTATAATATTGGTTAATCTTTATGTAATAGTGGTCCCAGGCCTTATGACTCATTAGATTTAGAGTCTCTTCTCGATTAAGTAAAAAGTGCTTTATTTGAAAGTATCCAAATACTTGCTTAGCAGCGCGTCTTTGGTAAAAGGACGATTTATTTTTGTTTCATTATTGTTTCCGCACGAAAGGCGGTCTCATCAAAGACAAGAGTGCGTTAAAAGTTGGTGCGAAGGAGTAATACTAACATATATATACATCAACATAATTATATAAGCACAGATTACATATATACATAAATAGACTTTTAAGTCGCCTGTTAAATAATAATTCATGAGAGAGAGTGCAATTTCCTAAATTTGTCTTGCTGGAAATTGAGACCAGGACCTCTTCTATCGAAGCGAGCACGCACCATTGTTTTTAGACATTTGGCAACCCTATAATGAGCTTCATGGCCCATCTTAAGTAACATTAGAATACAGTCCCAAAAGAAGCTCTAAGTGTTATTGCATAAGTGTCAATTTGCCGTGAGTGATGGCACTGCCTGAGTGACACCAATTGTCTTAGCGGTTAGATTAAATTGATTTATGCGACAGTGTCCCGTCCGTCAGTCGTTCTCGGTACGGAGTCGTAAAGCCGTGTCGCGGTCGGCACCGTGTCGTGACTTTTATGTACTTTCGTTTGATGCGAAAGTAAATCGCGGCTGATTTATTGTTGCGAATCTTCTAGAACGTTTCCTGGTCGCTGGCGGATATTTTTGATTCGTGTAAACACCGCTGTTGTGTCTTTTTGTGTAAAGACCGCTTAGCTAGCAAGGGTGAAAGAATACACTCTACTGTACACTTATCATATATTTCATTTATGTTCTCATAAATGAAATATATGATAAATGTATGTTAACTGCCTCATTGGTCTAGTGGTTAGCAAGTTCGACTACAGACATGAGATCCTGGGTTCGAGTCCCGGGTCGGGCCAATTCAAATATCAATATTGAGTTTTCTTTTAAGATTTTCTCAATATTTGCCTGAAGTTAGGAAGTTGGCGGTGTGATCCACCCCTGTGCCTCGGAGAGCACGTTAAGCCGTCGGTCCTGCGCCTGATCTCTCTCTGGTCGTGTCGGATTCCCGTCACATCGGACTATGAGAGTGAAGGAATAGAAAGTGCACTTGAGTACTATGCCTGCCAATCCTCAGTGGAGCAGCGTGGTGGGTCTATGCTCTAAAAACTCTTGCTTCTCGGAGTGAGGAGGCTTATGCTCAGCAGTGGGACGTTAATGGGCTGCTACTTACTTACTTTTGTATGTTAAGAAGGTTTTATTAGGTAAAGGGTAGGTGGTGTCCAAAACTCTTGTCGGGCAATCCCCCATGAGAATTGCAGGCGGAAGTCTTGGCGGCAACTTACCAGAGCAGGGTTGTCGTAAGGTATGGAGGTGACCGTCTTGAAATTAACGTGGTCCAAAAAGTCAAGGCCCTTGCCGACAGGGTCTTGATCCAAGTTTGGAAAACAAATAAGTTGCATTTTAGGTTGAAAAGGTTAAGAAATCAATTGCAATATGAAAACTGACAATGTGATGACCTATGGCCAAGTATAGACAAGCCGTAGAGATTATATTGTATTAATACACCAGTGAGAAGACAATAACACAATTTAGTGACTAAAATTGAGAAAGGTATGCTTGGATGGTTTGGGCACGTAGAGACAATTATGAGTCAAGAGTGAATGGAAAAGTCGGACAGGACATTTAAATATCGACGAAATTGTATGAAAGGTTAAATGAGAATGAAAGAAGCGAAGGAGATATGCGAGGATCGTAGCAAGTGGAAGGACGTTGTGTCTGCTCACTCCGAAAGGAATGAGGTATGATGCTATATATGTATGTATTAAAAGATACTAGCCAAGTTAATAAAAGCTTAGTATAAACAAACACTGCTACAAGTAATAGCAGAAATGTTAAAGATACATTTAGTATTGTCATTGATGCATCATTCGTCATGCGTTGACAACTAGGAAAGGCCGAGATGAAGTGGAAACATTCGACGTCTTCTAGGAATCTATGAACACGTAAATAGGTCTAATATGCTCTCTAATGACTTCATATCTGTTTGTTTCAATTGAATCTTAAAATATCTATGACAAGGAATGTCAGGATGAAACAATATCATTATAATAAGTAAGGAAATCTTTTAACTCAAAAACATTTACAAATCTATCTACAGCAGCTATAGACGACCTTATATTTAAATTGTAAATGAAGTGGTATGCATATGTTACAACTATTCCTATACCTAAAGTTGTCTGATAGAGATCGCCATCGATCGATAAGACCAAATCAAATGTATTTATTGCAAGAAGTGTACAAGACACAATCAATGGCGTTCAACATCTATAATAGGACAAAATAATATTATTTTGAAATAATTACTTCTTCCTTATGGCAGGTATTTACGTTAAAAATTAATACTCACATTAATAAATATATTACAGTTTTACATGAAAACGTATCAAAACAGTATGAGTGAGCTTAAAAACTGTTCTCGTTCTCATATGAATAATTCATATTTATTTATTTTGACTTTCATTTAAGTAGTCCTTAATACAGTAATTACATTTAGACATTACCCATTTATTCAATGTATGTTTATATATATATTAATATTATTTATATCTTTAAGAGGGTTGGGTAATTTATTATAAATTTTATTACTCAAAGGCACGTGCGTCGGATTCGAGGCTGCACTAGGGGTGCTATAAAAGTTGCCTAGAGTGCGGGTTCGGTATGCATTCTTAGTAACAAGTACTGCTATAATAAATTCACCAGACATCAGGATATGTCATATAGGCAAACTCATTATTATTTATTAATTGAACTGTGTAGTTGATTATTTTCAAATTCTAATTTAATTAATATATTCCTTCTGCTGGTCACAGGCCTCCTTACTCCGAGTTTTTAGAACATAGACCCACCACTGCGGATTGGCAGGCATAGTGCACTCTCTATTCCTTCACTCTCATAGTTCGATGTGACGGGAATCCGACACGACCGGAAAAAGGCCAGGCGCAGGACCGACGGCTTAACGTGCTCTCCGAGGCACAGGGGTGGATCACACCGCCAACTTCTCAGGTTCGGGCAAATATTGAGAAAATATTAATAGAAAAATCAATACTAATTTTTGAATTGACCCGACCCGGGACTCGAACCCAGGACCTCATGTCTGTAGTCGAACATGCTAACCACTAGACCAATGAGGCAATTACTTTATGTATTCCTTCTCATTGTAATCTATGCTTCCTTTTATATCCGACATATATTTGTTTTTGTTATTGCAACGTACTAAAAACTAATAAATAAATAAACATACTTTTAATTATATTAAAAAAATAAGTTGATATACTTGAAAATTCACACACATTTGATACCTGTACCTGTATATTATGGCAGATGATTGTATAATAATTTAATAACATCTTCCTAGTTACGTGATCAGCATCATCAGAAAGAAATGATTATTCTTCACTGACAGGTCAGGCACGTATTAATATACTTTTTCGTTTTAAACTAATATGTGATACATTATTTTAGTAGTAATAAAGCTTTAGTGCCATACAAGTATCTCTTATAATATCACTCGCTGAACTCGCGACTTTGTCTGCGTGGAATGTTTTATAGGTAGCATTTTTATTAATCTTGACAAATTGTTTTACAAATGACAAACAAAATACCCCCGCAACCTCCCTTGCTGGTGGAATTTCGTAAAATCCGTCCTTAGCGGACCTCTACTCGGCAAAAGGAATATTCCTACCACATTTCAGTTTCAGTTCAGTTGAAGAGATATCGTAATGAGTCAATATCCTGGATATCTCTTATATATTATATATGTCGGAGAATAAGAGAGAACGGAGAAGCATAAAGCACAGGGGCATAGGGTTCTCCGCCGACATCGTTATTAATTGGATCCATTATTTAATTTCTTATTCTGTGGGCGTTCGTGAGTAATGTTGGTGCAATCAAACACTTTGTTAATTAATTCGGATTATAATGTTCAATCACTTAATGTTCCCGATATGAATTTACACATACTCATTAACAATAATAGCTAGGAACGCGACAGTTTCAACAGTCGACCATACCGGCCGACCGCCACTCGAGAACTGCCGAGAGACGGGCCGGACTGCCACTTATTGACTCTGCCTCCACGCCGATACACAGATGGCGCCAGCGATCCACAGACTCTTGCACTCCGGCATATATATTTTGCGTATTTTTTCACTGTTAAATGTTACCACGGTCTACCTACCCCTTTCACTTATCAGCAATCTCTTTAATGCAAGAAGTTGCCTGGAAGAGGGCGCTGTATAAGAATAAGGCCGCTTTATTGTAGTGTATAATAAAAGTGTCCACTCTCTATCTATCCCTCCCTCCTTTTAAAACATATAGCACAGAAAGAGAACTTACGTTGTTACACCTACACTTCACAGCATCCCGGGGCACAGCACTGAAAAGACCAAGAGCATCATTAATTATCTGTGAATAAATTAACATTATAATGTTAAGAAGACGTATTTGATTTAAGCAACACTTAAGCTGTTAAGAAGTAGGTAAGTTATAACGGTCAAGTTATGAGTTACATGAATTCTAGATAACAGATAATTCTGGAATGACAACTGTCAGTTTTTTTTTATAAATATATTATGATACAGTCTGAGATGGTAGTTTTATGATTACTTCTTTGCTGGTTGGGGTCGTAACTAGTCACAACAGACTGATTATAAAATACAAGAAACTAACTTTCGCTTGCCGGGAATAGGGTTCAAAACCTTGGCTAATATCTCGACAACCTGTAGTGGAGCATGTTGGGTTTAAACTTCAAACCGTGATATCCAAAGGTACAAACGTGGTAGATTTAGGCTCGAATCCTCTGCTGAATAAGTGGGGAGATATGTTCCCGACAGTGGGATTACATTTAGCAAAAGAAAGCTATAGGATCGTGATATAATTTAGCATTATGCATATTTTTTAATCACTGGCGCCAATCATTTAATTTACGACTTACAAGAAGGGACAGAGAAAGCATTTTATGACAGTACACAAACAGACACGTTTATCCCCTATACGTTATATATATAAAGGCTAAATTGCCATGTATTTATGCTGATGAAGGCGATAAAATCGCCGACAACAGTTATTTCCCGTTAATTCGTACGACTTAATCATTAAGATGTATTAAACCAGTCGTAACTTTATGATTACGCATTGACTAATATATCGAAATGTGTACCGACATCGTAAATATGTTATGGCGAGCAGACTGTGCAATTAAAACGATCGACAGTTCAAATTTCGCTTTAATTATTTATTATTAAATGGGTTACGGTATTTACAATAAACTATATCAGTGGTAGAGTTCAACTGCCGTCAATCACTCAATAAATTTGTACAGAGTCGCTTCTACAGATAATTATACTAAAAAGTAGAAAATAATGTAACTTTTAGGGGTGCTTTAAATAAGTGAATAAATAAAAATTTTAATAAAAAAAGAACCGCCTTTAAAACAGACTTACAAATATACGGAGAACAATATAAAAGAATAAGCAATAATTTCTTAATTTTTAGAGCATATTAATATATTTGTAAGTCTGTTTTGAAGTCGGTTTTTTTTTTCGGTAAAATATTTTTTTTTTTTTTTTTTTTTTTNCAAGGTAGATGTTCCCCGCGTGTCCACTTGGCAGCTCTCGCGTCTCTCCCACCTGTAGCTATATATGTAGGCACCTCGGCATATTAATATATTTGAAAGTTTGATTTGAAGGCGGTTCTTTTTTTGTTACATTTTTTTTTTAGTGAATCTGAAGTAACCGTGTTGCAATGCAGCAACAAACGTAAGCTCATTGCTATTTGATTACAGACACTTATATTTTCCGCCTTAAACCGCACCCTTACTGTAAGCCGTTGAGGAGATCTATTGATCTTCATATTTACCTACGACTAGCACTTGACCATACCGAAGTTACGGTAGGCGAATCAAATATCTGGATAGCCTATAGAAGATTCTTTCGAGTATCGTTCATTTGCTCCTAAGAAATGAAGAGTTCCGTCACTTTGTCATAAAATCCATCATCAGAACCTAATCAAACTATCACAATACAACCCTTGAAGTATATCTATCCAATAAAAATAGAATCATCGAAATCGGTTGGCGTGATCTTGAGTTATTCGTCCATTTGTCGCGCACATGCTTAATGAAAATTTAACACTTATTCGATTTTCTCATGGATGCCATCATCAGAACTGGATTTAAATGGGACCCTATGACGAGCACCGTCTTTCATTTAAGATAAAAATCATCAAGATCGGTCCACCCAGTCGGGAGATATGAGGTAACAAACATAAAAAATACAGACGAATTGATAAACTCCTCCTTTTTTTGAAGTCGGTTAAAAATTAAAACATTTTATATTGAGCAAGTTATTGTAATCAAGTTAATGTAATCGATGAGTGTCTAATATAACTTTTCTGTCTGTGAAAATGAAAAACTATTAGTAAATAAAGTTATAAAGGTCAATAGCGCATTGTGTAACACATACGATAACTGGAAATGATGTCAGAAAACTTACTGATTCTGTTTAGCAAAAAAAATCTAGTTCTTATAACCGGAGATTGCATATAAATTGTCAACCGAGTGGGCAATAAATAAGATATATATATTTTTTGTTGTCAATATGACATCAACGTCGAAACAACGTCCGCCGGATAACCCAAATCTTCGAATCGAACATATTAATTATACGCCTGCGATTTCGATCCTGTATATTTTGGGATAAATAACAAAATATATTATTGAAATTCTTTTATTTTTATACGTTTAGTCAAAATTTTCATAAAATGTGAGAAAACCTACATATTATACGATATATCGGAGAGTAAAAGAGAAAGGAGGAAGCATAGAAGCATAGGGGCGTAGGGTTCTCCGCCGACATCATCATTATTGGTATACATAATTTCCATACTGTGGGCGTTCGTGGGTACTGTAGGTTCAATCAAACACTTTACTAATTAAATCAGATTATAAGGTTCAATCACTTAATGTTCCCGATATCAATTTGCACATCATAATTTACTCATTACTAATAATAGCTAACGCGACGGTATCAAAAGTCGACTGCACCGGCGGGCCGTCACCCAAGAACTACCGAGAGAAGCGCGGGGGCTCGTCACTTATTGACTCTGCCCCATGCCGATAGACAGATGGCGCCAGCGTTCAAAGACTATAACATATATATTATTATACTATATATTACGATACATATATGTTACACCGTGTAAAAGACTACTGGAATAAAGATCTTTTTTAGAATTTGTAACGAGTAATTATATTGGTTTAAACCAAATTTATCACGGTTTAATAACGTATCGACACTGCAATGCATATAATTAACTATATAAAAATCCCTGTCATTGTGTTTGTCCGCGACGACCTCGGAAAATACTAAACAGATTGATGATTTTTTTTTCATATTGGTAGATTTGTGATTGATCGGCATAAAGGATAGCTTTCAGACTATATATAATAATTTTATAGCATTTTTGTAAACAGAGATCGTTAATAATAGTTTGATACTGGGATATATAAGCAACGGTATATATGTATACTAGCTGAACCCGCGACTTCTGCGTGGATGTTTTTTGGGTAGCAATTTCATTAATCTAGGCAAATTGTTTTACAAATAAGAAACAGGACCTCTACTCGGCAAAAGGAATATTCCTACCACATTTCAAGTCTCTACGCCTTATAGTTCCAGAGATATCGTGATGAGTCAATGAGTCAATAGTTAACACCCCCGCAACCCCTCTTGCGGGTAGAATTACGTAAAATCCGTTCTAAGTTGACCTCTACTCGATAAAAGGAACATTCCTACCAAATTTCAAGTCTCTACGCCTTATGGTTCCAGTGAGATCGTGATGAGTAAATGAGTCAATAGTTAACACCCCCGCAACCCCTCTGGCGGGTAGAATTACGTAAAATCCCTTCTACGTTGACCTCTACTCGATAAATAGAATATGCCTACCAAATTTCAAGTCTCTACGCCTTATAGTTCCAGAGATATCGTGATGAGTCAATGAGTCGATAGTTAACACCCCTGCAAGTCCCCTTACTGGTGGAAATTCACAAAAACCGTTCTTAGCTGATATCTACTCGGCAAAAGGAATATTCCTACCAAAACTCAAGTCTCCACGCCTTATGGTTCTAGAGATATCGTGATGAGTCAATAGCTACCTGCATATCTTTAATGTATATAGATAGTTTATAACACTTTGTTAAATACAAAAACATTTTGATCCATTCCGTACGAGCTCCAAAAAAAAAACTTGATAGTTTTTTTTTTCAATTTACAAATGTCATAAAATTGTTAAGTGTAACATAAAAATTATTACACTTGCCTACTACATTTTTTTAGTACAATTTACGAGTGTTTAAAATGAAATTTCATTTTATGTTTTATAGCGAGCAATAACGCGACGCTCCGGATACATAAAAATTAATCAAGTGTTAATAAATTATATATAATTGTCCTAAAACCGATATTATAAATGTTAGGATTGCAACCGACAGACACAAAGACGTTTTCGATATACATTTCATGGTAATGTCGTTAAAAGCTTTTGTAATTTATTGAGTGTAAGCTGATCTGAGTATATTGACAGAAGATCTAATGGAAGAAGATTATAACACCATCCAAACAGAGCTGTTAACAATATCCTGGATTCAAAACACAAAATTCGTTACAGCGCTATTTTTTCACTGGGAAACTCTAACCCCGACCGATAGATCAAGAGTGTGGGTATCTGCGAGGGAGGAAAGCTCGTAATATCCACTAAAATCCTGCCGAATCCTCTGTATCCGTGAGGGACACACTAAATGATCAATCGGCACATTCCTAACCTCGAATGAGTCTGATTGAGGATTCATGGAAGCGAGAGCAGGTGCGCAAGCTTACACCGCCTAATATCCCAATTCTTTCATCGGTGAAAGGGGGCATCTACTGCATTCTTTCTCTCTCATTCCCGAAGAACACCTCTCACTGGGGAGCATCACGCCTACATTGTTCGGCAGCAAGAGATCCTGCATCTTCGTTTCGGACCTATTCTATTGAATAAATTTGTCTTCTTGATGGGCAAAAGGACTTCTTCCAATTGCACAAAATGTGGCTTTGTGGAGTTGTATTATATTCTAATAGAATGTGTCCGGAATGGGTTGAGAAGATACACTTTTGTCAACGAATACAGCAGGATTCATTGGGTTGATGGAATTAATATACTGCTACAGGATCCATCGTCAAGGATCGTCTATTAAGAGATATTTAATCATTGTTATTAACCATTACTTATTTACATTATTAACCATATTTTGACGGCCTCGCTGGCGCAGTGGTGCGAGTATTCGCTTTGCTAGCGGAGGTCCCGGGTTCGATCCCCGGTACGATCGAATTTAGGAAATTGTATTTTCTAATTGGATAAGTGGATAGTTACCACCCTATCAGCAAAAACGTAACGCCAAACAAAGAAATTTGTGTTCCGGTACAATGCTGTGTAAAAACCGTAAGGGGTATATCGCCTCTTAATAGATTGGCGCGCTTCCATCTTAGACTGTATCATCAATTACCATTAGGTGAGATCACAGCCAAGCGCTAATCTTTCAGCAATAATGAAAAAAAACCATCAGAGTGACATGTGAAAAACCTGATCGGCGCATCTTCGTCTGTCTCTCATGAGAGAAACACGAGAGGCTACTAGTTTGTCTGCGTCTGGACTGGTGCGAGGCTTTAGCAGTGGCTAGTTACCACCCTACCATCAAAGACTTCCAAACCAAGCAAAAAAAATTGCATTCCGTTACAATGCTACGTCAGTAAGGTCTTTACTCAGTCACTGTAATGTATAAAATTATATTATAGAGTTTCATGCAATATAAATACCTTTATATAGTACTTTTATCTACGTAGTTCAATAGGATATTGTTAGGGTCGCCATTATACATATATAAGTCATATAGGTCATCATATATGACTTATATATGAATAGGAAATAAATAATAAAAGTCAATAACTTATATATGAAACCAAGGCACATAGTTCGACGGACCGATGGACGTTGGAGCCCGAAGGTGCTGGAGTGGTGACCCCGCACCAGGAGGCGCAGTGTAGGTAGACCCCCCACAAGGTGGACCGATGACATAAAAAGGGTCGTCGGTAACTGATGGAGCCAGGCGGCACAAGATCGGGCCTTGTGGGTATTACTTCGTGAGACCTATGTCCAGCAGTGTACGTCCATCGGTTGAAGCGACGACGACGATATAATCTATCTTGTTAGATTCGTCTATTGTATTGTGTAATAATGTAGTTAAGTGTGACCGAACGAATAAATGGTGGTATCTGCTGGACTGCGTATTTTATTGTTTAACAGAATTTTTTCTTTTTGTTTTTCATTTTCACTGATACACTGATACTGATTAATAATTAGTGTATATAATTTGAAAGCAAATGGATTAAAGAATTCCGTATTCGACATCGATTTAGAAAACGCGAATCTTAATGGCACGGAAAAAATCACGAATTGAAAATCCTTATCACCGCACGAAGCATTGTCGACTATCGTCAGAAACAATCGAGTGGCACACAATGGACAAAAGTCAATAACTTATCGAGTAACGAAAAATCATCGAAAGAACCGTTTCTCGCCGTTCTATTTAATTAGGGCCTCCTAAAAATCGTGAAACGGGCTATCGGCGCTCACAAAAGATAAATTTGTTGTATCTATCGATTACGATAGAGATTTCGTTTGCGGTTAACAAAGCGTTTTCGTATCAAATCACACAATTAGAAGTGATCGGTTGTATGCTCTGTCGGTCGCTTTGTCGGCGCGCTGTCACTGCGGACGGTTCGTTCCGCTTTGGCCCGCGCTTTCCCAATCATTTATATGGCTTATGCCCGTTTCATATACCAATTTGTCTGCACAGACTATCACACTTGTTTGCATCGGGTTAATTAATTTCAACTTTTCTCCAATATTTCATAATAGACACGTTAATATGTATCAAATTTGAAGCGATGTTAAAGTTTATCATTACATTTTGTATGAATGATATAACGAATTGCTCTAATTTTAATTAAAATATAGAAAACTAATATGTTATTGTAATGATGATGGTAACAAAAAAAATACCCGACTGAGTTTGTTGTGGGTTCTTCTCGGATCAGGGCACGAAGGAACCCTCGTAACTTTAGATTTTAAGCCGATCTTGAGTACCATCATCGGACGTATATTAGAATCAGAGTGTGGAAAAAATATATATAATTTGACG
>JACTOM010000935.1:6211854-6253218 GCA_015832385.1 Elymnias hypermnestra | reverse complement strand
CATACATACATACATAGCATCACGCCTCATTCCCATAGGGGTAGGCAGAGACAACATCCTTCCACTTGCCACGATCCTTGCATATCTCCTTCGCTTCTTTCATTCTCATTAAACCTTTCATACAAGTTCGTCGGTTTAGAGTACTCTTGACCTGGCCCTTATTTAAAATGTCCTGGATTTGGTCCAGGAACGTTCGCCTTGGTCTTCTTCTTCCAACTTTCCCATTCACTTTAGACTAATAAAGCCTTTTTAACAGTCTCCTTTCATTCATTCATTCCTTTCACCTTTTTCAGTTTTAGTCACTACAACTTCTTATATAACACAACGTTCTCTTATCACACTATTAATTACTTTATCCACTCATACTTCGAAAAATTCTTATCTCTGCCGAATTTAATTTACTATACCATTTTGTTAACTTTGACTACCATTCATAAGTGTTGGCACCAACCCTCCTCCATGGACAGCTAGTCTGTCATCTAGTAAACTTTTTAGTAACTCTTTAAAATTGTTATCAGTAAGCAAAGGGAATAATATGAGAAGATAACTAAGGTTATAAAGGCTACTCAATTACAGAAGTTTTGGTTTGATTTGAATAAAATTAAAGGGAATAACACCGAGCCTGTAAACGGCGTAAGTGGAACAAGCCCTCGTTGTTTGGCATCCCAAAGCACGGACAAGCGCTGTCGGCTCAAAGGAATTGGAATGATCGACGCGTCGTGACCGTGCATTTTTGCTCGTCAGGACATCGCCTCGCCGGCCGATAGCGCCGTGATAGCGTGATGATAGCCGTGCTTAATTAAACGACCCCGTGCGGCCAGCGGTCACAACTGCGCTGCATCTGATTGACTTTTCACTACACAAACGATTCCACCGCCCAGACTCTGTTCTATTCTTTCTTTATTGCACACATAGTAAGAGAGATTACAATTGCTACAAAAAATTATTGACGGTATATAATAACGCAAAGGCGATCTTAACGCTTACATCTATCACCGACAACCTCTGATGAGAGGAAAACAGAAGCGGGAGGTGCAAATAAAGATAAAGATTCATATATGTCTTTCACATTATAATACACTACTTAAACGATACATAACAAAAATAAATGCATATATTATATACTAAACGAACTTGCACAATCCTTGCTCACTCCGAGGAGCGAAGGATTTTAAAACATAGACCCAACACGCTGCTCCACTGCGGATTGGTAGGCATAGTACACAAGTGTACTCTCTTTTCCTTCACTCTCATAGTCCGATGTGACGGGAATCCGACACGACCGGAGAGAGATCAGGCGATTTATATACTAGGTAACATTAGATAGGTAAACTTCCTCTAAGCGATGTTTGAAAATTGGAAGTGTTTCAGACTGACGTAGCCCAACTGAATTTGACAGTGAAAGAGTTCTTATAAATATCTGTGTGACTAAATGGTGTTCGGGGCATGTCATTATTAACATAATGACAGTTCACTGTGTATACATATTAGAAAACTTGTTGTACGTACACAAAAACATTGACTCTTTTAATAAAAAGAGTGAATATACATCATATAACTTACGAAACAAATCAAACTTGTTATAAATTCTAGTAGGCTGCATAAGATTAACAACTCATTTAAGGGTAACTGTATACGTTTCTATAATAAACTCCCACAAGACGTTCTAAAGATGTCAATTAATAAATTCAAAGTCATCGTATTATAAGTTGCAAGATTACCTAGACGATAGAAACGCCTGGGAATGAACGAATTGCTCCAATTTTAATTAAAATATAGTAAACTAATACGATGAGGGTAACAAAAAAAAAATACCCGACTGAGTTTGTTGTGGGTTCTTCTCGGATCAGGGCGCGAGGAAACCCTTGTAACTTTAGATTTTAAGCCGATTTTGAGTACCATTGTCAAAAGTATATTAGAATCAGAGTGTGGAAAAAAATATAATTAGACGATTCAAAAGTGCTGTAATATGCATACTTGAATAAAGATATTTTTGATTTGATTTGATTTGATTTTGATTATCAGATATGACATTAAATCGTTCTTTTAGATAGTCAAGGCTTTGTGGCTGCAAAATTACGCTATATAGGAGTGATTTAAGTATTTTTGCGAAATGTAATATGATCGTATTAAGATTTAGACCAAAAACAAATCGTATACAGAGGTTCTGTAGACGCTACATCTTATTCAGAAGTTCTTCGGTCAAATCTTGGTAACAAGGACTTGCATAGTCTAGGGTCGGCAACAGAAGCGACTAACGATATTTTTGTACTCTACTTTTTTACAGACAAACATGTATGCTGCATTTCACAGCATCAAACTAGAATTAGAATTTCCAAATCTGTAAATAGGTTCAAAGTCTCACTTAGATATCTAGCATGCCACGCGAGCGGTGTTTCACATAAACAACCTTACATCCAGCGGTTGGCTAAGTTTAAAATGAGAGAGAGAGAGAATATACTTTATTGTACACTACAGAATATACAAAAAAAATAGTAATAATAATTACCGAATAAGAATTGTAGGTACAGGTAGGCGGCCTTATCGCTCACTAGCGATTTCTACCAGGCAACCTTAGAGTAAAAGAATAATTACTAAAAACAAACAAACCGGGCAGGTGGTCTCCAATCCAAACTTAAATGTAATGGATATAATAAATGCTATTATAAACAAATAGATCCAAAATCTACCTCCTCTCAAATAAAGTACATACATATAAACTAATACATAAATTTAAATCTGCAGATACATAAAATACGGATATATATATATAATTAATAATAATTACGATAACATATAATAAATGATATCACTTCGAAATAGAAGAGAACTACTTGATCTGTGTTTCTTATACAAAATCGTGCAAAACCAAATAAAGTGCAGTAATCTGCTCCACTGAGAGTCATTATTCTTCCCGCGATATTACATTTAAAAAGCCCATTATATCCCTTTCGTTAGAACACATATTGTAAGACGAGCCCCCATTACGCGTCTGTGTGCAAAATATAATTGATTATCAAGAACAATACCTGGCATCGGCATATTCTCAAACTCATTTGTTGTTTATAAGAAGAAACTCACTGAGCATCTGTTGGCGAGTAGTAAATAATATTATAATTTGTAACACAATGAAGAACAGAAGCAGATAGCATAGCATTGCTCGGGCGAATGTTAGGTCAGAATAGAGCACGAAGAACCGATTTAGAGAGTTTGGATGTATGAAAAGAACTAACAAATCAAAGTAAAGTTACAGTTAAGCCACGATAATAAATATTGAAGGCCTCACTTTCGTAATGGTACAAGCACTCGCTTCGCTAGCAAAGGTCCCGGAATCGATTCAAATTTCTTCTTCTTCTTATTCGTTTCGCTCTTGACTGATCGGTCGTAGTCGTCATGAAGGAACGGAGTGGACAGTCGTTATACGCATGACGACCACAAGCCATTTCCTGATTAAAATTTAGAGAACTGCAATTTCGAATATCTTTGTTCCTAGCATAATCCATCGGCCTTGGCTAGTTCCAACCCCACCAGCAAAAACGTGACGCCAGGCAAAAAGCTGCCGATCCTATGTTATTTAGAAACCAAAAGAGTAAATTACCTCTTACAAGATTAGCGTGTTTCAATCTTAGACTCTATTATCACTTACTATCAGGTGAGATTACATTCAAACGCTAACCTATCATTCGGTGTCAAATTCATTTGCTTCTGTAAAAGAACCAGTAACCCGCCAAAAAGTTTATGTAATCAAATTTGTCTTCCGAAATAATAACTGAAATTTGCTTAGAGAAATTGTTTGATTATAATAAATAGTACAAGGTAAAGGGATTTCTTAGTGTGCGAAGTCAACAGGGAACAATGATAGCCCTCTGAAGGGCTGCTGTCGACGCCGTGACTTGCGAAACTGGAGCACCCTGTTGAACGTTAGGGGGACCACGCTGTTGCAAATTACTCTGGTTTTTTTTACGCTTGGAAATCCTCGTGGATACCGGGAATATTTGGGAGGATGTTCCAGGGTATGCCGGACTAATACCAGCTAAAACCCAGCGGTGCGCCTACATCACTCGGAGACGGGATCACGAGAACGCGACTGACAAACATTCGCAACCCCGCCAGCGATGTGCCTGCTTAGGCCCAACTCGATCAATGACCAAAACATACTCCGAAAGTGGATTGCCTGGAGCACCTGGCAAGCCACCAACCACCTCGCGAGACCTTTCTATGTTGGGCAAATATTACAGGAAAAGCTGATAGATAACACATTTATCCATAATTTAAAGAGTATAACTTTGTTTTATATAAATACATTTAATTTATACTTATTTACCGACTATATCACATTTATCAAAATCAAAATATTCTTTCATCATTAGTTTGTCCGTTGGTAACAAATCTAACATCGCTTCGGTAAGTTGATTCTACAGAGAACAAACCGGCAAGAAAATTAAAATATTTTTATCTTTCAAATAATCTTTAATATATTTAATATCCAAATATACAAATATTACAATGTTTTTGATACATTATATTTATGCAGTATAAATCAGCTTTTTTTTCTATTTAAAGTATATATTATTTAAGTAGAGGCAAAGTGGTTATGCAAATGTATTTATTAACACCAATTATAATAATCTAAATATATAATCACAAACGTGTAATGTTAATAACTGTCGTGACGATGATGATGTTGTACATGCTTGATCTAATGATCGATGCACTGCATATTTTATTTGAACTTTGCAATTAAGATACGACTCAGAACATAAACAAGATTAAGTATGACAAATTAAGTTATTATGATGTATACCCGGACTTGTTTAATAACAAAATTGATAGGAAAAATCCGTTATCCTTTTGTATTCATTAGGATTTCGTAAAGAAAAATACAGCAGAAGAAATCCATTTTATAGACGCAGGAAAAATTTTTAAGAACTGATCAGTCAATGTAGTAAACATATTTCAAATTTTATATAAAATATACAATAAAATTAGCTTTCCGGTACATGCTTTTACCGGACTTGAGGGTTTTGTAAGAAAACCATCTGCACCAATTAAGTGATCCAAATTTTACGTTTAAAAATACAATGTTTTAAATTAGAATCAGATTGTAAATAGTAACATAATTATAATACTCTTATTTTGCAAATACATTGCCATTTAATATATGTTATTGAAATGTTTGTGTATTGGTCAGTAAAACTGGATCATGTCGTAAAAAGTACAATGCGCCTATTCAGACTAAATTTTAGAGCGCAACCGATCTATGGGTGTGTTTAGTAAAAAAAGTAAGTAAGTAGCAGCCCTTTAACGTCCCACTGCTGGGCACAGGCCTCCTCACTCTAAGGAGCGAGGGTTTTTAGAGCATAGACCCACCACGCTGCTCCACTGCGAATTGGCAGGCATAGTACACAACAAGTGTACTCTCTATTCCTTCACTCTCATAGTCCGATGTGACGTGAATCCGACACGACCGGAGAGAGATCAGGCGCAGGACCGACGGCTTAACGTGCTCTCCGAGGCACGGGGGTGGATCACACCGCCAACTTCCCAACTTCGGGCAAATATTGAGAAAATCTTAATAGAAAACTCAATATTGGTTTTTGAATTGGCCCGACCTGGGACTCGAACCCAGGACCTCATGTCTGTAGTCGAACATGCTAACTAGACCAATGAGGCAGTTACTAGACCAATGAGGTGTGTTTAGTGTTTTCTAATAAATAGCGAATAATTTCGATGAAGCACAATGTTTGAATACACCACCTACTCTTTTTACTTTATATAATCGCTAATATTTTTTTTTCTAAGTGTGTAGTTGCTGTTAGCCCTACTGGCTTTGACAGCGTAACCGAGAGGGGTGGGCCCCTAGAAGGGCCCTGCTGCGTTTTGGGGGAAACGTTGCTCTAAGGGCGCTTCCTGTGAGGCTCGGACCTAGGCTTAGAGTAACATTACGATAAGGTCGCCTATTCATACTGCTCGCAAAGTTTTGTTTTCTGTATTACTTGTTTAATGTTTATGGTGTACAATAAAGTATATTCTGTACTATTCTATCTATGTTATCTCCTCCGCAAATAACTAATCTCTGCATTAGATAGGCTGTCGTGGCCGAAATTTGGTCGGGAAAGGATCATTATTATTAACAGGTGTTATCTTTACTTACTGTTCAGTGTATTAACAGGCAGTTTTTGTATAAAAAAAAAGTTTTTGTAATACAAATCGATCTGGGAATGGGAGCAATATTGCCACCCTAGCGTATCAAACAGCGCGGCTAAGTGACGGTGATCGACAAAAAGGGATGAAGTGCGATTTTATTAACACGAGCTTTCATCAATGCGAAAAAAATAACATTGAATGCTGTAACAAATGATGTTGTTCGCTATAGAAAGGGAAGCGAGTGGAAAATAGCGGCCGTGATGTGTGGACTCTCGTCGCACGCCGACACCCATTGACGGAGGTGACGGTGGCGTTTGCTTTGATGCCGAGATGTTTGGGAGAATATCGCCTCTCAGCAGATGTTTTATGATGGATTGAAAAATTCCGCAGTTATACCAGTGCGTATGTACCGTTTTAGGTAATGCTTTAGATCGTCTTCACAAAACGAGCTATCTATAATGATCAGAGAGGCTGAATCTTGGAATATCTTTAAAAGAGTCGTCAAAATCCACTACTGTTCTCTGTCCTCTTAAACAAGGAATTGAAATACATTGCAGTATAACCTCGATACAACAAATCCGACGGTTACTCGTAAATATTCGTTATATAATTCTTGTCTTACTTTTTAGAGGATATTATATTTGTTAATTTTTTTTTATTTTTAGTGAATCTGAAGTAAACTAACAAATTTCTCTTAATATGTGTACACCTAAAAACGTGTTGCAATGCAGCAACAAACGTAAGCTCATTGCTATTTGATTACAGACACATATTTTCTGCCATAAACCGCACCCTTACTGTAAGCCGTTGAGAAGATCCATTGATCTCCAAACTTAACTACGACTAGCACTTGACCATACCGAAGTTACGGTACGCAACTCAAATATCTGGATAGCGTATAGAAGATTCTGTCGAGTATCGTTCATTTGTTCCTAAGAATTGAAGAGTTCCGTCTGTTTGTCACGGATTCCATCATCAGAACCTAACCAAACTATCACAAAACAACTCTTGAAGTTATATCCTTTCCAATAAAAAAAGAATCATCGAAATCGGTTGGCGTGATTTTGAGTTATACGTCCATTTGTCGCGCACATGCTTAATGCAAATTTAACACTTATCCGGTTTTCTTATGGACGCCATCATAAGAACTGGATTTAAAAAAAATGGGACCCTATGACCTTTCATTTAAAAAAAATTCAGACGAATTGATAACCTCCGCCTTTTTTTGAAGTCGGTTAAAAAGGAGCAAAAACTTTACGCCCAGGTACAACTTTTTTTTTTTTTTGACGCTGGGAAATGCATTTACGCACCCCGACTGTGGGGTCGGGAGTGTGGGACTCGGCGAGGGGGAAGAACTCGCAATACCCACTAAAACCCGGCGGGACCGTCGTCAACCATGAGTGGGGAGCCATAGGCTCGTTGAGGCATTCCTCTCTGTACGCCCAGGTACAATACTGTGAAGAAACTACAAGAAGTCTATTACCACTTACATGGCGAACGAGTCTATCTTAGTCTGTACCACCACACCATCAGGTAAGATCAGACACACATCACAGTAAAGCGCAATCCTATCAACAATGAAAAGACTAAGATTCGCGTCACTTCTTTTCCAATCCCATTGTAAAACGAACCGTGTATTTAAAATACAATGTTGAACTGATATGATCAAAATTGTCCACATTCAACTAACATTTTCGCTATTGATGGAATTGTATTGCTGTTAATTAAATGTAAGTTTTACACGCGGAACAGTTAGTCGAATATGGGGCTACAGACGCGGGGAATGCGCTGAGTCACCGCGCCACCCTCGGTTGCAATTTGTGCGAATAGAAGTAATCAAATAAACTATAAGCAGCTTAATAAAAACAGTAAACATCACTTTAATACTATCGCATTTTATTCTATTATATTGGCATAGTTAAATAATGTTATAGCAACTATCTATGTCTTATTCAAATAAATAAAATTAGCATGTCTTTTCTTAATTTCAAATTTACAAAATGTATATAAAAGTATTTAAGGAACTTACATCAAAATATCTATTTATAAAGTCGTTATATCCGAAATCATTCTATATAATATTTCTTCATACATCGTGACAGTTATAATATACTATCAAATTATGTAGTAAAAGGTAAATGCTTAAGGTAACTATCATATTTAAGTTGATAAGGATTAATACCGTAACCGTCTGTATAATTTACTAATTACAGCATTGTACATTAATCATTTTTTTTTGTTGCTGGATAATGCATTTACGCACGGAGTGTAGGACTCGCCGACATTGCCAGAATACCCACTAAAACCCAGCGGGACCTGTCGTCACCCATGCATGGGGAGCCAGAGGTTCGTTGGGGCATTCATCTCTGCCTCACCGGATTAGGCCAGCTTACAGATTCCCTATAAGGGGAGAAGTTGTAAAAACATCCGTCTACAGGTCCCTACTCCCCTCTGTCGTGGTAGGAGTGTTTCGGCGGCATTCACTCTCTCCTTTTGCGAGATGATGGTCTCCTAAAAGAGGCAACCGTTCTCCAAGCCTGCTCACTGGTGAGTATTGCGTCTATAATACCTGCCAGTGAGAGGTCAGTGCCCATCAGCGACGTCATAATATGGCAGATGGCCGATCTTTCACATCCTACAATTTGGAACAGATATTTGCCGAAGCAACCGTGTCTGGTGACGTGTACCATTCTGTCGGAAAGTGATTCGTGACCTCTGCTCAGCTATTTCTTCAGATGAGGGCGAATCGTCCCCACATTGGCCCTGCCGGTTACTGGAGACTCGAGTTCTTCTTTCCAACTCTGGATCAAGGCTCTATTGGCTAGAACCCTGATCCTCCTGACTTTGTTGGCGTCTGGTGATTCGCCTCTAATTCTGGCGGCATCTCTCTCTCATATAGAACAACTTAGAGCTTATATATAGAACAAGTTACGAGGTTTCCTTTGCAGCCTGTTCTGAGAATAATCTACATAAAAAAAGAACTCAGGCAAATGTCACTTTTTACCATAATTATTACAATATAAATTTAAATTGATATATGGTAACTTTTCCTCAAACGACTTATAAGCTTATGTAATGAAATCTATTATCAATTAGTAACAAGTTAGCACTTGACTGATGTCACCTTATGGTGAATTATGATACGTAACGTCTTTTCTATGCTAAATAGTTCAAAAAGTAAATTAGAAAATGCAATTCCCAATTCTAAAACAGGCACAAACATCATTGTGTTTACAAAAATCTCTCTCTTATGTAACACAGACGAAGTCGCTCTCAGCTACTTTAATGTCTTTAATCTAACTCTACATCAACCGGAAAACAAACCTATAACCATTAACACACCGTTTATAATCACTAAACACGACCACCCAATCAAATACAGGCGTCAGTAAAGAATTAATGATAGGAAAAATAATTAACATAACCAATAACAAATTTAAACAACGCGATACAAATCATCATCGTAATATTAAATTACTAATGTTTATTTACATAAATATGTGAATATGACGACTGTTTTAATTACAGAGACATTTTTATTACAAGACACGATTACGTTACGATTTTAAAAGTGACTGTCCTTTACACACTCTCTAATAACTTACGAACGAGTAGGCTTCGTACTTTTTACGACAAAAAATTTATTAATAGATATCTCGAAACCTTTTATTCATTGTGAAAAAAAAATGGTGTCGGTTAGACAGAAGTGATAACTAATCTAAATTAAACTATTTTATTTATTTAAATTATTTCAATTAAGAAAAGCTTAGATTATTGTTTGAATTTTATTTATATTAACGTGATAATATAAACGAAGGTTATTTATTAATAAAATCTTTGATTACGTTTTAGATTACATGCTCACTTTCAACGGTATATGTCTAGCGAACACAATACGGGCTATCGCTGTTAGCGCTAGGTTGGAGTGAGAGAGGAGGAGCCTTTTACCGCGTGAGAGAAAGTGATGCCAGACCCCATAACGTGTTACGTAAAAATCTTTTTACCCTCCCATAATAAATTCAAATCACTTCAAAAGCGATATTTGGCAGTAATTTTGTTATATATTTTACTACACTTTGTGATAGTAAATGGTTCGTTTAACTATTTAAAAAATAATACTATATGGCTAGTCATTAGAGGATTTGTAAATTTTTTATATAATTAGAACAATTATAGTCGTTATAGCTATTGACGAATGTATAGATGTTAAATATGATAAGTAACAAAGATATGTGGAGGGAAACACTGTGATTGGTGGTTCGTTGTAATAAACTATTATATTAAAGCTATGAAAAGGTCTCAGTTTTTACCAACGTTGGCTACCAGTGAGACAGATTGTGTTTCATGTTAATGATACCATTGTATTTGCTGTTTTAATATTAAAATAGTAGATTATCAAATTGTGAAATTTATTAGGATTAGGAATGCGCAATAAGCGCAAGCTATTAAGTATTGTATCAGGTGTCTGAAGAAATTTTATATATATTTAGCTTACAGCCTGAACGCCACGCATTCGAGGGGCGCGGGGGTTATGTCAATCGCTAGCGTCGTTCTTGGGAATTCATTCGCTATGGTTGAATGATGAATATGAATATGGTTCTAGCAGGATGGACCAACTTTTCACACGTCTAATATGCCTCTGCCTCTAAAATTTTCGCAGGCAAATTGATTCCCGGAAAGGTGACATAAATTGGCTTTCGCGCAGTCTAGTTTCAACTCCTATGGACTTTTTCCTATGGTTATCTTGTATCCAAAGTTTACGCCATTAAAACGACTTCACTGGCGCATTTGAAAGAAAATATCTATCTTCCATCCCTGAGTCCACCTGCCGAGCCAGTCATAAGTAATTTTACTGTTCGATTAAAAAACCTGCCTCATTGGCCTAGTGGTTAACATGTTTGACTATAGACATGAGGTCCTGGGTTCAAGTCCCACGTCGGGCCATTTAAATATCGATATAGAGTTTTCTATTACGATTTTCTCAATATTTGCCCGGAGTTGGAAAGTTGGCGGTGTGCTCCATCCCCGTAACTCGGAGAGCACGTTAAGCCGTCGGTCGTGCGCCTGATCTCTCTGAAAGAATGGAGAAAGAATGGAGAATGCACTTGTGTGTTGTGCCTGCCAATCCTAGCAGGATGTAAACCCTCTCTCCTATGAATGAGGACCAATACCCAGCACTGGGACGTTAATGGGCTGCTACTTACCGATGCGGCTTACTTTTTTTATTAATCGATCCACTATATATAAAATTTCTTTCGAGACACCCTGTATAAACAACATAGGTACAAACAGTATTTGGGAATGTGACATAAAAAGTTAAAATAAGGTAGACGATGGCAGAATCTCATCTTCATACAAAATAATTGCCTCTGTTGGCTTCGGTTGGCTTTTTATTAATATTATTTAAACCAAATTCAAGAAAGTATGCAATTTTAAATAGTAATTCAGGGAACGGTTGAAAGGTCGTTACCAACCAAGTGTTTCTCGAAATTATCAAGAATTTTAAACAAAGTGTCCTGTGACGATCCGATTTCGGATATCGTCGGAACGTAATGAGGACTATAAAAATGAATGATGAAGCATAGCAATAAAACGTTGAATTGACGACATGTTTAATTCGATGCCATTGGCAGATTGGGAGTAGCTTCACACGTGAAGACATCGATCATTAATTTTTAAATTATAATCAATAAAGTAAACGAACTTTTTCTTATTCTGTTACTAGTGTAAGGCTGAATTTTCCATTTTTTTCTTTAATTATTGATAACTTTCCGATCATATAAATACGCGACTTGAAGCAAAAAGTAATACATTGCTTTCCGATTTAATAAATGCGTAATTTAAGGAGCATGCCTCAAATTTTCGAAGCATGTGCGCTTGTTTTATATGTCACAATATTTGACAGTTTGTTTGGTACGTCATCAAAATTTATAATTCACTTAATTCTTCTTACTGTTCATTAGAACTTATTTTCTTAATTTTATTTAAAATATTTCTGGGCTATAATATAGTTTGAGTTTTAAAGTTGTGATAACTAAATGAGTAAACGACTTTTAGCCAAGTTTCTTAGTCGAAGCCTGTGAGCTATTGATTCAATATCTTACTTTGTTTCATTGTTGCGGACGACAGCACCGAGCCTAGCGCGACTCAATCTGATTGGTGAACCGCCGGACACCCCCTTCCCTCTCCTCCCTCAGCACCCGCGATCGTCCACTCTCCTGCTCGTGACGCCGTATGTACATGCCGAGCAGGAGAATTGTATAAAAGGCCTCTCTCAGAGTTTGTATGTCACATTTCGCCTTAGTCTTCCGAACGGAGTAGATCCCAGTAGTAATCGCGACTAATGAACATTCAAGAACTCGTAACCCTGCCGAACTGAACCCCAAAAACTGATGCACAAAGTAAAAATCCGAACCCGCAATAACTTAACGACTGAAGCCCGAACACTGAAAACCCAAGCTGTGAATATTGAAAAACCTCACGCAACGAAGAACCGAATATCGAAGGCCTAGGAACCACCTACAGTCCACTGAACCTGGAGAGATTTGCTTGAACCTGAATCCCTCCCCAATATTCATATGATTATATACTTTATTATTTATATATAACCGAAAATATGACATTGTCACTCGCATTTTTACCAATCTAAACAACACTGTCCGCCCTAGATGCATAACATACTATTACTATTTTGATGTATAATTTTCCTTTTGGTCTAGTCCTGGATAAAGGGCGAGGAGTATAATTAGTGCGTTAGAAACAAAGGAAAATATATTGGAGCCACGTACAGCGAATAATAATTTAAAAAATTACGGACGGTATGTCCGACAGATATTATGGATAGAATAAAATTTGTTTCTTTGTTGCAAACATCGTTAGATTATCTACGTCGCAGCTCAGAAGACGGTGAGTGTATGCGGATGTGAAGACAGTTATTCTGTCAAACATCCCGGAGCATGACGATAAATGCATCGCCACTCAATTATTAATATACGTTATTAGTACACTTTACGATAAGAACGCATTCAAAGATCGGAGGCTTCCGGGATCAGAAATGACGCTGAGAATTCAAATGAAAAATTTTACATTCGAAAAGGCTTTTTATATCATCAGAGTCTAATCATTTCGTCACATTAATGCCAATGTGCGAGTGATTATGGTTATTTCATTTAATAATATAATATGAGCTGTCGATATGGCTAATTGGCTCATCACAATATCTTTGGAGCCATAAGGCGTAGAGACTTGAAATTTGGTAGGAATATTCCTTTTGCTGAGTAGAGGCCACTTAACAACGGATTTGCGAAATTCCCCCCTTAAGTGGGATTGCGGGGAGTTAATTATTGTCTCTCGATATCTCTAGAACCATAAGGCGTAGAGACTTCAAATTTGGTAGGAATATTCATGTTGCCGAGTAGAGTTCAGCTAAGAAGAGATTTTACGAAATTCCAAAATTTGCCAGCGACGAAAGTTCTTACGATAAGAGGGCAATAATAAATTTGGTGTAAAGAAACAATACTTACTAATAAGTAAATATTATAAATGTGAAGATAACTCTGTCGCGCTTTCAGACCATAACTATTTAGCAAATATAAATGAAATTTACACACGATAACCTACAGCCTGAAAAAGGACTATAAGCTCTTTTCGGTAATACACAGCAAATGGCTCATTGATGTATCATTGAAAGTGCTACCTAAAAAACATTCCACGCAGACGAAGTCGCGGATTCGGCTAGATCTGCATATATTAGATACCTATCTTAGTTTCTATATACATAGCTCTCGCAAGCCTTACTTCTCGTACGACATAAAAGCCAGTCTGCAATCGTTGTTCTTGATAACCTTAGGTAGATGTCTAGTAGATGCTACACTAGTTCCCTGTGACAAGCACAGAAAGGATTCTGCGCGGTTTCAATGTAAAAAAGAAGCCTTAAACCATTCTTGAGAGGAAGAAAACCTTATCTTTACAGGGTTATGGTACTAGAAAATATTGTAAGAACTAAGAAGAACAGGCGACCTCAGTCTTATTGTACTTTTCGGTGAAGGAAACCTATATTTCGGGAATACTTGTAACTTGCCAAGTACATCGGCTTGGTGCCCATCATAATCCCTGTCTCTCTCAGATGAGAACTGAGGCTTATGCCCAACAATGGAACGTTAATAGACTGCTACTTACTTCACCTTATACAACTTCCAGCAATTTACTCATTCACATTATACAATTTCGATACGATGTTATTTAGAAATCACAAGAGTTACATTATCTCTTACCAGGTTACAGCTTGTCCATGATAAACTGTACCATCATTTACAATCAGGTGAAATTGCAGTCAAGCGTCAATAACAGACAACATTTTTGCTTGGCGGCATTTGTTTGCTGGTTAGGTAGTAACTAGCCACAGACTCAGACCAATTATAAAATGAAATTCCTTATATTTGACCTTCGGGGACTCCAGAACTTCTAGTTGGGAGGTGCGATTGATAGCTCTTGCCTGATGGTAAGAGTGAGATGTAAAGAGGCAATTTATCTCCTATGGTTTCTACACAGCATCGTACCAGAAGGCAAATCTCTTGCTTGGCTATAAGTCTTTGCTGGTAAGATGGTGGCTGGCCACGACCGAAGCCCCACACCAGTCCACATAAAAATTAGAAAATGCAATGTCCTATATTGGACAAAGCAAGCTAGCAAAGCACTAGCACCTAGGTTGTCAAAGTATTTCGATAATAAATCTCGAAGTATATTAGTTTGCAAATAAAATAAGCTAATCCGATAGTCGGGCAGTGTCATGACGCACAATTAACTCTTTGGACTGACTGAACCCATTCCTGATTGACTGATGCGATTAATTCGTGTGGACGTTTAAAATGGCTAGTTTTAGATATATTTATTGTAAAAGTCACTTACTGAAGTGAATAACATGTTTGAATAATGAAGTAAAACTAAGTCCTATCGACTGTTATCGAAAAGAGATGCACAAGCTTTTTTTTCCTACCAAATCTTATCATTAATTTGCTAAATTCACAAATGAAAAATGGCGGGAAAATATTAATTATTATAATACATCAGAAGGAAACAAAGATGATACGAGGAGTATATTAATTATCTAATTAAACTTTAATATAAGGCGGAATATATTAAGTAAACTAGAATATGATAGCACTTAATAACACAATACAATAAATAAATGGTAATGACTTTGCCTATATGACAAGGGCAGAAGTCTGGTGGATTAATTATAGCAATACTGGTTATCACAAAGACAACGGATCATGCCCCGGCGCAGTCACCGGACCCGTGCTCTCGGATCCTTTTATAGCACCCCTATTGCGGCCTCTGATCTTGTCGGTTTCCCAAGTCAATGTAACTACCCTTAAATTCTATTTAACTATCCAACTGCTTTAGCAACAAGTACGTACGTCTACTTTCGTCATATATATACATTGCTATAAGTCTCTCAAATATTTAGACATAGTTTCATTTATACAGAGACGCAATTGTGCTGGTGCTGAATCAGCTTCAGCTTTATTTAAAGTATAACTTAAAATTCTTTAAAGTACCATTAAACTCTTATCTAAAGGCTATACGCACTCCTGTCAGACTCAGGGGTGTGGGATTCTCTGGCACGCCAAAATACCCATTAAACCCAGGGATAGTCTCCCTGTCCTGTAATGGTGCACCAGAGGATCGGTAGATGCAATCTACCCTGTACAGAGTATTACGCACCTAGGACCGAAAGTGAGACATTGCCGCCCGCCTGATAATTGTGATCAAAACGTGGGTGGCAATGCCATAATCTTGTCCCGTGGTGCGTATACAATTCTTCATCAGACCGAATCAAAAGTTCGATAAAAGATGTAAATAATAAAGTTTAAGATATTGAATCGCTATGCTTCGACTCTCTAACAAAACAACGAGTTGTTTACTCATTTATTTATGACAACTTCCAAACAAAAACTATATTAAATAAATTACAAATTTTGATGACGCAGCGAAACAAATGGCTAAATATTGATGATAATGAGGCATGCGCATTAAATTATACATTTATTTAATCGGAAAACGTTGTGGTAGTATCGTAACTCAAAATAGCGCCGAAAGTACGAACGTTGTTATTACACCATTCATATTACAAAATCGAAAACTGTTCCTATAAAAGTACAGAGAATAAATTAAGTTTCGTTCTGGCTTCTGTGACGTCTATAGGTAGTAGTTTATAAAATGTAAGCTATTATAAAATACCTGTTTAAGTCTTGCATTGATTCCTAATGGTATGCAAATTTGCATTTAACAAATGAATAGGATCCGCGGTAAACTGTTGGCGATCAAATTGCGTGGATGGCCGATTGGCCGCCATGTTCGGTCAGCTGATTGACGGCAGATATTGTTTTGTAAAACGCCGACAGGAGCAGCAAAACCCCATACCGCAGTCCTTCATTCTTCACATTTTGGTATCTATTTATTTATCTGTTATAGAGGCTTTTCATTTAGCCCTTTCTCAAATTCTACTACTAAAAATAATTCGATTACATACAAATACAAATACATACGAATTTTTCTTCACAGACAATTTTTTTAACTACGTAATTTTCAGGACTGTTCGATAAACCACATATGTAAAATCCTTTATTAATATTATTTTTAAACTTCTTTCAAGTGTGAAAATTGAATTTAAGAAGACGCGAAGGAGGTATGTCTTATGAGATTATAAAACAGAATTCTATCTACAAATAGTTGATATCTTGTTGATAATAACCACCACCCCTGGAAACTAAGCATGGGATAACTACCATATCTGTTATTTGCTACTTTATTGATCAAATAACAAATAACGAAAATAACACATACCAAAAATAGCGTTATTACATTACTATCAATATTTTGCAATGGAGTGAACGAATATTATAGTAAAATAAAGTAGTAAGTAGTGTGATTGAGAAAGTGCATATTTTGGAACAATCTTTATATAATTTATTTCAAATAACATTATTAAGATTAACGCTTAATATAGATCATTTAAATGAAAAAAGCAAAGCTAGTAGTCAATTTATCCTCGTCCTCGGTTTGAGATTCTAATAAATTAACACAATACCATCTTTTTCTTAGCCAGTGTCTTTCATATATTGTGTCAAATCAAATCAAATCAAATCAAATTTATTTATTTGCTAAATACAGGTAAGTCACAATAGTGTAAACAAGTTACAGTAGTCTCACTGTCACTACCATTCAATATCATGCAAATGTATGCAAATATAGTTAATATGTCAAGGAATGTTATTATTAAGTCCTTATTTCTCTTTTTCCACCATGTAATTTCTGACGTCATAGAAACACTGATTCAATAAATATTGAAAAAGTGTCCTTCTGAATTTTGTTAGATTTAAAGTGTATTAACTCTATTGCCATGCAGTAACAGTTTATTTGAAATAGTGCTAGCCTCTGTCTTGGTCGTATTAGTTTGATTTCTTTGCCTCTCCTGAGTCTTGAGCTGTCTCAAAGATTTCTGTATTCTTCTTGGCGAAGAGACAGATTTCAAAGATGCACGGGGCAATAGCATTTGATCCAAATATGACCCTTATTCACTTTTTTTGAGCCCTTTGTATATCTCTATTTACTAAATATGTAATAGAAACACCTCGTTCCTAATATGTAGTATAGGGAAAGTTACAGGTAGGTCTTAATATAAACATGGATAAGACAAAAATCATGTCGAACATCCATGTTTCGGCCCACCCGGTCACTATTGAAAACTCAGCACTCGCAGTTGTAGGCGAGTACATCTACCTGAGACACACGATCCAATTAGGTAGGTCCAACTTTGAAAAAGAGGTCAAACTACATCTTTTTATCCACAATTCTTCTGTGCCTGAAGACCAAGGTGTTAGAACAGTGCGTGTTGCCAGCGATTATATATGGTTCCCAGACATGGCCGCTGACTATAGGCCTAGTAACAAGAGTCACTCAGCGGGCAATAGAGAGGGTTGTGCTCGGGGTTTCTGGATGTAATCAAATCAAAAAAGAGGAGATCCGTAAAAGAACTAGAATCACCGACGTAGCCTAGGCAGAGCATAATTCGCAGCACCGTTGTGGCCCGAAGGCGCTTGAGTGACGGCCTCGCACCGGAAAACGCAGTCGCGGCAGACCCCCTCCAGGTGGACCGATGACATCAGGCGGGTCGCTGGCAGCCGCTGGATACAAGCGGCGCAAGATCTGGCCCATTGAGAGAAACCAGTGTCCAGCAGTGGACGTCCAACGATTGAGAAAAGTTATTCCGTAACAAACAACTTGATAAAATATAACTTGTAATAACATCAGAGTTACAGTTATCTTAAAATAGCAATAACTGCCATACTTACTGAAAACTAAGCACCAAAAATCGTGAAGTGACGTCTACCGTCAAATAATTAACATAAACATAAAGTATACATTAAGTCCGACATTTAACCGTAGGTAGATGAAGTTGCGTAGACCAGGGAGTAATATTATAAGGATGAAATATAATACCGGGGAGTTTATTTATTTCTATGGTAGGGGCCGCGAGTGTATACGTATATTGCGTCTGAAATTGTGGCGTTCATCGAAAATAGTTAATTTCGCTGTCGATCCAATAGTTTCAAAATTCAAAATACCCAGCCGGCGTTGTTCTGACGGCTGCAGGGGCTTTGACGTCAATCTCCACAAACTCGATAGATAATTTAATATCTTGTTTTTGTATTGTTGCATCCTATACTGATCGATAGGAAATTCACGAATATTTCAAATAATTTCTGTTAGACTATACCTAGTTGAATTGCTTTGAAATATTGGGAAATATTTCCCAATATTTCCCAATATGGGTGTGTTTCGTGAAGTAGTAGTTTTAAGAGAAGTAGTGCAACTGTATATATTCAAATAGTTAAGTAATTAATAGTATAGTGCGAGTTGTGTATGTTTAAATAGAGAGAATAAAAGTTGTTAGTTAATGTGAGTTTGTGTGTTTCTAACATTTCGAACCTATTTGTTAAACACACAGCAATTGCCTGCGAATACAGACTTTAAAGGTAAGTTTGCATTTATAAAGTAATATGAGAATTGATTGAAATATTTTATCAAAATTCAAGTAGGCTTTTACAGCAGTTTTAATAAATATATATGTGCTGTCTTGAGAAGGGAGGATAGCCATGTATGCAAGAAGGCGCTAAATATGAATGTAGAAATGACAGCGGATAGAGTGGAGTGGCAAAAGGAATCATACTGTGCCGACCCCACCTAGTGGGATAAGGGCAAGAAAATGATGATGATGTGGTGTATTACATAGGTGCCTGTATTTATTGCATTATATATGTAATAGTACGTAAATATTTGTATATATGTTTATGCTACTGTCCATCCTAAATTTACCTTATAGCTTTTTAAACCCAAAGGTTGTGGGAAAGAAATCGCCTATTATGCGATAAAACCTTTTGTACTTATCCTTTTATATTACTTGTAAGTTTTTCTTTTATTAATGTGTTATAAAGAGTATAAAAAGGTTTCTTCGCGATCTGTTCTGAGAGTATCAAGTGTCATCTTTTTTATCATCACAAAGTGATTCTAATTTAGTTCATTAGGATTAGAGAAATTAATTAATTTCCATGCTTTGTTGACTTCCAAGTTATCAATTTTCACTTACCTTTTAATAATACAGTTTTTAAATATATTAAGTGTCATCTCTAGAACATTTTCTGGGAGTTTGTTATAGACAGTGAAGTATAATTAGAATTTCGGTACACATATTTCTTTCGCAATGTGAGATTGGGATATATAAGCGAATTTATTTTTAATGCTGACAGGTAAGCGCTTGACAGTTATCACACCTGATGGTAAGTCGTGACGCAGTCTAAGATGGAAACGGGCTAAAATGGTAACAGGCAATTTACTTCTTATGGTCTCTACACAGCATCTTAACGGAACACAAATTGTTTGGTTACGGTGCGTTTTTGCTGGTAAGCTGTTACTGCCGAAGCCTCCCACCAGTACAGAGTCAGACACTTTATAAAATACAATTTCCCAAGTTCGCCCTAAACGGGATCGAATGTGGGACCTTTGCGAGTAAAGCGAGTACTTACACTACTGCGCCAGCGAGGCCGTCAAACTAACGAGCGAATAATTGACTTAAGATCTTCAAAACTATTCCTTCATTTACATAATTAAGCATGACCACCGAGAACAGATTTCCTAATAATCGAAGCTTCGATGGAGCAGTAGTGAAAGTATTCGCTTCGCTTGCAAGGGTCTTGTGTTCGGTTTCCAATAGAGAAAAGTCAGAAAATTGTATTTTCTAATTTGTCTGACTGATGGGAGACCTCAGCCATCTATAGATACCAATTTACCAGCAAAGACGTTTCGCTTAACAAATAAACAGCATTGCGTTTCTGTGTAGAAACGAAAAGAAGTAAATTACCAACGTGAGATTATAGACAGGCGTTAATCTGTCAACAATGGCAGCAGTAACACCATGGAAAACGGCTAGTATAGTTGTGAATAGACAGGTGTAAAGCTGTCAATGGTCACGATTCTGATAGATGTTAGCATATTTTGAAAGACATTTAATACGGTTGAAATTTACACCGCGAACGCAAAGTCCAGGGTTCAATTTGCATAGCCGCAAAGGTCAACAGTGCAATTATTTCCCACACCGATAAGCTATAAAACAAAACTGACGATGTCTAATCGACTCGACGCTTTTACAAGGAACGACATTACTCGCGACGACTTCGATCGCGATAAATGACAGTTATATGCAAAGTCTAGATATGTGATGAATAAATATCGTGATGAGTAAATGAGTGAGTTAAGTGGTCTAAACAGTCTTGGCAGGAGTGGGTTTTGGGTCGACACATTTGGATAAACAGTCTGAAACGGACATAGGCCTAGGTTTTTGTGTATTCCATACGTATGCTTTTTGGCAATATGTGAAAGCTCTATCTTCCGAAGTGGTTTTAAGCATATATATTTTCTTCCAAACTATTAAAAGTCCACAAATATTTAATACAATATATTACTTCAGAACACTATATTTATTATTCACAACACTTTAATTATTTATCACTTTACTAATCTCAACAATTACTATTAAAAAACCTAACTGAACTGCCTCGTGTATCTTTACCAGAGTTTTTATATGGCATCTCCGTGGTGGGGCGTAACATCGGTAAAGATACACGAAAGAGCACTTCCGTTTCCTTTTAAACACTAATTGCAGTAAACTAAAAATTGTATTACTTCCGCTTTAACAAATTTATAATTACTAACATATAGTGTTAGAGATCGTTATTATTATATTTGTTACATTACTATTACATTACTATCTTTTTAGATTATGTTGAGATCTTTGCAATAGTAAATTATTCCTGAAATTGTCTTAGGTTTAACTAGAACTTCCGTTTAAAGTCATTATTTTAATGACGCCTCATCATTTTCTTGCCCTTATCCTACTATATCGCCACTTCACTCTATCCGTTGTCATTTCTATATTCACACCCCTTACACACAGTTCATCCACACTTTTTTTGGTCGTTCTCTCCTGGCCCTACGGCTTACCATCATATTTAGGGCCTTCTTGCATACATGGCTATCATCCCTTCTCATGACATGTCCATACCAGGATAGCCTTCCACTCCTTAACTTTTCGGTCACTGGTGCTACTTTCACACTTCCTCTAATATACTGAATCCTAATCTTATCTAATTTTGTCACTCCACACATCCATCCCAACATTCGCATCTCCGCTGCATGCAATTTCCTTTCATTCCCCACTTTGGTGGCCCAGCACTCTGATCCATACAGGATGACAGGTCTTACGATAGTCTTATAAATTTTCCTCTTTAGTTTAAAGGGCATTCTGGCATTTTAATGACGACTGTGATTGTTGAAGTTATTATTTTTCAAGTTGGGAGTTTTACAAAACAGTATAAGTGATAATTTATTTATTTATTTATAAACTTTATTGCACAGAGTGCAAACGGCGGGCTTAAAGCTACAAAGCTTTATCTACCAGCCAACCCTTCTTGTGTTAGAAAAGTCGTTGGTAGATGTGCATTACAGTGTTAAAGAAAGAATACACAGATAGACAGAAATAAAGAAAAATAAGATAAAAAAAAAACAGTAAAAAAATAAACAAAAATTAATAATAATTAAAGCTAGGTGTAAACTATAACATAAGCACTAATAATGGCACATGAGAACGATTTGCACTCTATTTTTGGTACGCAAAGAGATATAATTTCAAAGAATCGAAAAATAGTATTACTTACCAAATTAATTGAGTTTATAATAGTTCAGAAGTGGGATATGTAAACGATTTACTAATATAATTACAACATAATATAAAAATATAGCAGTATAATAGTAATCTAAAAAAGGTGCCAATAGATTTTAAAAACCAATTTATAACGCCGTATTTTAGAAGTGAAGAAGGTACAAAAATTATTTGTAGGATGGAACGTACGCATTTTAAACAAAATACCGCATTCAGTTTTAGATATTATTATAAGAAATATGAAAAAAACATTCTTTTGAAAAAGGCAAAGTTTTAAAGATTACTTAAATGATATTTTTTTTATATTTGACAGTTGTATATGGAAGCTCAGTGTTAACTACAAAAAATATGTTTAAAAGAGTTACTACCGAGTTTCATGCCGGTGTATTCTCAGTAGATGTATCTTTCCCAAGCGATGGTAGATTTGTTACCAAATGCTTTTTGAGACTTGAATATTTTGATTTTGACTTTAACTAAATAATATCGTATCTTACGCTGTAAATGTTATCCAAAGACACCACATTCCCTACAAAGCTATTCAAACACGATAAAACACCTGAAACACAGTTGTAAACGTGACGTGGGAGTGAATATTAACTAACAGCCGTTGATACGTCCAAATGATCTATTTGAAATGACAATATAGTCTTCGTGACCGTCTTTGATCAATTTATTGTCACAAGAGCTTTTGAGCTGGCTGTTTTGTTTGGAGATTTACTAAATTGCTTATAAACTTTATAAATTACAACTATCTGTACTAGTTGATGGCTTTTTTAACGCTGGAAAATGCTTTTATGTACCCCCACCAGACTTAAATCTTAACGGGAGTGTGCGACTCGCTGGTAAGCCAGAATACCCATTAAAACCCAGCGATACCTTTTGTGGAGCACCAGATGATTAGTATACGCAATCTACCCTGGCAGATTCCTCTGGGAAACTTAGGAAGGAGTAAGGTGAAGCGCAACTCTACGCTTCTAATGTGCCTCTTTCAGCGAAATGACACTTTCAAACAACGACGGAATGTTCATGCTCTTTCTTTACTTTATTCTGTTCTCTACTTGCCCCATACTCCTACTTACCTAAAAGAGCGTTTCATCTTTTATTCCGATGACATGAAAACTCAAAATGAACTCCGATCCAGGGCCAATAACAAAACTAATACATCCAGTTTGCCATACTAAATTTTACAAAAATTCATTCACTGTCCAAGTTATAAATTTATGGAATTCTTTACCAGATATCATACATCGCTCACAGTCATTAGCCATCTTTAAAACACGCCTCAGTGATTTCTATTTCACTGAAAACTGCTATGAATAACACGTTTATATCTTTTTCTTTATATTTTTTATTTCATATCTTTTGTGTTATATTTAAGTTTCTGGCGCTGTTCTGCCCTATTATTTATTTTTGTCTGCTTCTTAACATAATAAGGTTGTATGGAAGATATTGCTTGTAGCAATAAGACCACCTTTGTACTCTATAATTATAGTAATAAGTATCTTAGTTTATATTTCTTTTTCTTTTTATCTTGTGTTATCTCTCTCTCTCTCACTTTCATAGAAGGAAGCCACTGCCCTCCATTCCCTATCACCGGTGAGCATGTAAATATGATTTTATGGTTCTATGACTCATTAGGCATTAATGGTTACAGATATTAATGATAAATTAAAATGGGAAGATTCGTGTAACTCAAATTAAATTCCAGATGACTATTTATTTTCATCTTATTTTATAATTCGTTACATTGTCAAAGCCACGATGGCCAAGTTTCTCTTTTACTCTTCCTGAAAAGTCATCATTATGTTTCGCATTATAAAAAAACTAAGGTGCTTGTTTTATTGATCTTATCCAAAGGAAAACATTGTGAGGAAACCTGCTTATCCTAGAATAGGATACTTAACAATTCGAGCAAGTAAAATTAAGAGTTGCAGCCACTGACTAGACTCTTTTAATAGGCCGTTACATTACATTACGGCATCAGGATTTCATTCACATCTACAGATGTTATCAATATCCTTATAAGAGATTGATTAAAGCGATTTCTCGTTATAATTTTAATATCACTTCAATGGCGTATTAACTTACGGTTTAACGGAAACTGGACCTTGTTACGTTGTTTATAGAGTTGTTTGTCTGTGTGTGTTGTTTTGTTGTGCAATATAAAATATGCAGTGTAATTATATCGAATCTGCCTGCCTGTCTGTCAGTACGTCAATCAAAGGTGACGCGGCAGTGATGCGGATCGATTGGTACACTCGGCCACACCTGTGTACTAGCTAACACGCGCAACTTCGCCTGTGTTACTTAAGACATTGTTAAAGCTTGTGATTGTTCCTAATAATAAATATTATAAACTTGACTTTGTATGTTTGTTTATTTATTATCAAAATACAGCATCTTAACTAACATGTAGAAAAACAAATTTACGAATCTTACGCCAATTACAGATTTTTCTTACGTTTGCAGTATTTTAAAAACAGTTACAGCTGATGCTCCGTGCGTATTTGCGTGTGTATCTGTGTGTGTGTGTATATGTGTCTTATTAAATTTTATATGAATTAAATTAAGTTACATATTCAGGAGTTTTATTTTTGACCAATGTCTCGAATGAGGAACAAACATCCAAAATAAGTTTAACATCCATGTTCCTCATTCGAGTTGAACATGGTCTAAGATAAATGCAACACATTACACTCTTCTACTGTTCACACACACACACACACACACACACACACACACACACACACACACACACACACACACACACACACACAAATATACACACTTGGATACAGAAACAAATACATCTGTTTGTTTATTCTTCTTCTATAAATGTAATTTTAAAGTTCTCTGTTTTCCTTTGACTTAATTACTAGTTCACATAATGCTCAGTGTAATATTTGGTCTATACATTTTGCGGAGGGCGCTGTCGCCTAAAATACAGGTATTTACCTAGTTTAGGGACAGATGTCATTCATAAATTTATTTGTACACTTAGACTATAAGGCTCATTTACTTGTATTTATGGGAATCTTATATATATTTTTGTTTAATAAAACAATTATTTATTTATAAACGATTGAACAGATTGAGCTGGAATTCGGTAAACAGATCGTTTATAAGCTGGATTGACATTTGTAACTTTGAGGTAAGTAGCAGGAGAAAGACTTAATTACGATGGATTCTACACCGGAGTGCGATTTTCTTGATTGCATTTCTTCTACGACCGAATCCTTCATGATGGAAGGCTCAGACCAGATTTAAATTAAAAAATTCAATTGACTCTCTAACCCAAAGGTTGCCTGGAAGAGATCGCTAGATAGTGATAAGGCCGCCTTATTGTACTGACCTTTTTGTATTTACTTTTTTTTTAAATGTTATTTTGTGGTGTACAATAAAAGTGTTCTCTCTCTCTGACTATATTTGTCTTGCTTAGAATCGAACTCAATACCTTTGTTAGCGAAGAGCCAATTAGGCCATCAGTCACACTATCTAATTTGGAAGAGTGCTACTAACTAGCGCTGCACTAATGTCCTTGTGGGTAAAATCTATGGCCAACCTAAGAAAGACATATTTTAAGTTACAATTTCTTCTATTTCCTTATTGGGAATCGAATCTATAAAAGCTGTTAGCGAAACGATTCCGAGAAGTCAGTCAAAACACTTTCTAATCATCAGTAATCTATCAGTTGGACAAAACTAGCAGCTAATTAAATCTACCACCACTTTGTAAAGCTGAATTCGGTTAAAAGAAACAGGCAAGAAACTTCACAATTACTCTTTAAATACAGTTATGTATGTTAGAATGTAATATTTTGCTTCTGTATGCAACTAGAATCAAATACAACACTTCTATCGCATACAAGCTTGTTTTTATTTCATGTATTAAAAGGATTTTGGTGCAATATGTGGCCGCCTGTACTCCACGGAGACTCGGATATGTATTAACAGGATTTTGTGATATAAAATGATTTGAATTTGATTGACTGTACTTAGCATATTTAAGATGCCTGCGTTGATAATGTTAAAGCCTTTGTACGATGTAGGTTGTAAGTGTATCTTATCATTATAAGAGTTATTAACGGATCTAAAAAAAATTTATCGAAATCAAAACAAGCTGTGCCTAAATCTAATTTTAATTAAACGCCATAAAGATAGCTACTTTATACATTAGTAGCTGGACCATGCAGCTCCGTCTGCACCTTATAATAGAGATTGAGAAGGACCAAATTTGATAAGACATAAAAAATGTTTAGAGAACCGAATGCAAAATATAGGTATATGTTGTCATGGATTTTTTTAGAACCTTTAAATTTTTTACAGTTTACGTCGTTTAGTAGAAGTTGTCAAAAGGAAGTGTCGGACTCGTCGGTAAGGCCAGAATACTCGTATACACTAAAACCCAGCGACACCCTCCTCATCCTGAATTGGAAGTGTCAGAGGCTCCGTTGCGCATTCACCATGAGATTTCTGGATAAAACCGACAAAAGATGACAAGAAGTATTCGTAAAGACGCCTGCAACCGCCTAACCTCCTTATCCGAAGGGGGACAGCATCTGCTGCAGCTTCCCGTTCGCGTTCCATTGCAGGTCTCATTAAACCTTTCATACAAGTTCATCGGTTTAGAGTACTCTTGAACTGGCCCTTATTTCAAATGTCCTGGATTTCGTCCAGGAATGTTCGCTTTAGTCCTCCCCTTCTAACTTTCATTTATTCTCTTTGCTTGCCCAAACCATCTGAGCATACCTTTCTCAATTTTAATTAAAGACTAAAATATTATCAAGAAAACGTCAAAATATTTATAGAGACGTAGTAAACATAATTAAGCAAGTAGCAAAAATAAAACAAACAAAATTCAATTTGCGACGCCGACACTTGATTGACTTTGATGGACACGTGACGGCTGGACAGACAAACAGATCGATACGGCCGCGGCGACTGAGTTATACTCACTAATGACTGTATTATTACACTTCTTTCTACATTACTTGGCTTGCTGATAACTGACTCACCTTTTACGTTATGATGAAAAATGTTTGCAGACATTTTACAACATACTGATATCTGAAACACCGTCCTTGTCTTAGTAATCCTCATTAATATTTTAAATGTGAAAGTAACTCTGTCGCGCTTTTACGTCAAAATTACCGGACCGATTTAAATTAAATATGATACATAAGTCCTCAGAAAGGAGATAACACAGCAACACACATTAAGCAACAGCTTTCATTTTTTCCACTATATACTAATAATTAAAGAGAGGGTCAGCACTGCGATCACCAACCCGCCTGCCAAGAGTGGTGATTACTGGCACAACCACGATTAATAAAACAAAGGCAGCAATGGCCCCCAGTCCACGGCAGCCCCGCTATTCCTAGCTCTGGCAGCGGTTGTGGTAACGGCGGGGCAGGGGGTGCTAAGAATCTCCGGAAGAGGCTGGAGTGGCGACCCCGCACCGGGCGGCGCAGTGTATGGAGACCCCCCACAAGGTGGACCGACGACATAAAGAGGGTCACCGGTAGCCGCTGGAGCCAGGCGGTACAAGTCCGGGCCTTGTGGACGTCATTACGTGAGACCTATGTCCAGCAGTGGACGTCCATCGGTTGAAGCGACGACGACAACGACGACTAATAATTACTTCACTATTTGAATTTATACAATTTAGCATTACTTCTCTTAAAACAACTACTTCGTGAGTCACAGCTCGAAACACTTTCTCATACGGTTATTCCGCTAATTAAAATTACCTCGTATTTTTGGTATTTTTAAGTGTCGCCACCATAAAAACCTGGGTTCGAGTCCCGGGTCGGGCCAATTCAAATATCAATATTGAGTTTTCTGTGAAGATTTTCTCAATATTTGCCCGAAGTTAGGAAGTCGGCGGTGTGATCCACCCCCGTGCCTCGGAGAGCACGTTAAGCCGTCGGTCCTGCGCCTGATCTCTCTCCGGTCGTCTCAAATTGCCGTCACGTTGGACTATGAGAGTGAAGGAATAGAGAGTACACTTGTACTTGTGTACTATGCCTGCCAATTCATAGGGGAGCAGCGTGGATCTATGCTCCAAAACCCGCTCTCATATGAGTGGGAGGCCTATGCCCAGCAGTGGGATGTTAATGGGCAGCTACTTACCTAAGTATTGCCACTAAATCACTCAATAACTCATTTCAGAGCTATCAATGTTGTCACCCAACTATCTATAGTCTAACAAAAAGGATGAAAGTATTGTCATCATTTCTAGAGCTAGACACTTGAATCTTATTTTCAAGGTGATGATTAGATATATATAAATATGACATTAAAAGTTTGCAAAAGCTTTACTCTCAATAGTGTACATTCAAAATTGAAGTGTTTCACTGCAAATATCCCGTTAAAGTATTTATATTTATAAAATAATTAGTTTAAATGATTAAAAATGTACAGCACAGGTAGTGAATAATAAATGTGGGTCTTTTCTTAGATCTATTCTATATTTTGGAATTAAAAAAGCTTTAGCAACGGTTACTATGGCAACGATCGTTAATTGTGTATATATAAGAACAAGGGAATCTCTGTCTTAGTGACGGACTACGTTGCAATAGGAGTAATTATGCTAAATATCAAATCGATCGAACCTATAGTTTCTATATTCTCTCTGCATAAAATTATGCACTCATTTAAGGGTAACTGTATACGTTTCTATAATAAACTTCCACAAGACGGTCTAAAGATGTCAATTAATAAATTCAAAGTCTTTGTTAAAAGAAAGTTGATAGAAAAATCGTATTTTAAGTTGCAAGATAACTAAGACGATAGAAACGCCTGGGAGTGAACGAACTGCTCCAATTTTAATGAAACTATAGTAAACTAATATATTATTGTAATGATGATGGTAAAAAAATACTCGACTGATTTTGTTGTGGGTTCTTCTCGGATCAGGGCGCGCAGGAACCCTCGTAACTTTAGATTTTAAGTCGTTCTGATGTCGTCGTACAACTGATGACGGTACAATACCGTCATCAGTTGTACATTAGAATTAGTGTGTGATAAAATAAGTTTCTTTTCCATTCAAAAGTGCTGTATGTAATAATACTCCTACTTGAATAAAGATATTTTGACTTGGATTTGATTTGATATATATGTCGATAGATAGATAAAATTATAACAAATAAAATAACCATTTGAAGGTCAGGAACATCAAGGTATTTGAACTCGAAAATGTCAATTATTGGCATGATTATTACAATGATTGATTGACGGGTGACGTCAGGCCAGCGGACTAGGCTGACACGAAACCGTCTTGGGAACTGTATAATAAATGTATCTAGGACTACTGTTTTATGTCTATGCATAACGTAGTCTATAATAAAAACACGCGTATTGTATTTATATTGAAACCGTGAGACTAATGTCATTAGAGACCCTAGATTCAATGTAGACTAATGTGGGAGACTTCGGCGTATTTTAGCGACTTACAACTAATAATTCAAAAATTCTTTATTCATGCCCTATTGAATAATATTTACCATATACTATTTTCATTGACTCTTTTAATAAAAAGAGTGAATGTATATCATATAACTTACGAAACAAAAACAAACTTGTTGTAAACTCTAGTAGGCTGCATAAAATTAACAACTCATTTAAGGGTAACTGTATACGTTTCTATAATAAACTCCCACAAGACGTTTTAGAATTGTCAATTAATAAATTCAAAGTCTTTGTTAAAAGAAAGTTAATAGAAAAATCGTATTATAAGTTGCAAGAGTACTTAGACGATAGAAACGCGTGGGAGTGAACGAACTGCTCTAATTTCGATTGAAATATATTAAACTAATATGATATTGTAATGATGATGATAGCAAAAAAAAAACAGAATACCCGACTGAGTTTCTTGCGGGCTCTTTTCGGATCAGGGCGCGAAGGAACCCTCGTAACTTTAGATTTTAAGTCGTTCTGGAGTATCATCATCAGACGTACATTAGAATTAGAGAGTGGAAAAGAAAAGAAAAAAATATTTGACGATTCAAAAGTGCTGTAATATGCCTACTTGAATAAAGATATTTTGATTTGATTTGATTTTATATGTTGTATAGAAAGAGACGAATTTATGATGGATGGCAATATTTTGATAGATGGGAACAAGTGGAAGATGTGAAAGAATTTGTATACTTGGGATCTGTATTTTCAAAAGATGGATCATGTGAAAGTGATATTGAAAGAAGAGTGAATGCAGGGAATATGGTAAATGGAGCCCTGCACGCCTTTATGAATAGCCAGATGGTGTCTCAAAGGGCCAGGAGAGTTAGTGTCAACACTCTTGTATGGTAATGATAGTTGGGTATGGCAGAAGCACAAAAGTAAAATAAATAGTGGATTGAAACTGACTGACAAAGTAAGAAATAGTGTAATAAGAGAACGTTGTGATATAAAAGAAGATATAGTGACTAGATATGCTTAGATGGTTTGGGCACGTAGAGAAAATGAATGAAAGGAGACGAGAGTGAAGGGGAAAATTGGAAGGGGAGACCAAAACGAGCGTTCCTAGACCAAATCCGAAACATTTGAAATAAGGGCCAGGTCAAGAGTACTCTAAACCGATGAACTTGTATGAACGGATTAATGAGAATGAAAGAAGCGAACTAGATATGCAAGGATCGTTTTTTTACTTATCTAACTTATTAACAACTGTTCCATTCTAAAACCATCAACAAAACGTCCGAACCCAATTATAATTTCCTAGCTAAATTAAAAAAAAACAACAAATTTCGTTCCCGCATCGCAGCTGAAGGCGTGCTCCGCTCACGGGACTAAATCAATATGATATGACAGTTAGGGTCAATTTATGGCCCCCGGTTAATTACCAGGGGGTGGGTGGGGACAAGGGGGATGTCTAATGACTTGTAAAGACGCCGCATGCGTTGTATTGTTGAGAATAACACACTCCCTGTTTTTATTTTGTAGCTACCCGCGACTAGCTAACGTTACGAACGCCATCTCTGCTAAAAGAACAGCAGCTCTACTTCTACGTCACACATATCTATTAAAGTACTTGCTAAAACGTAATGACTCTCAGGAATTTATATTTTCTAATTTGTTTGGTCGGAGGCTTCGGCCTTGACTATTTGTCATCATATCATCACGTTTAAACTAACAAAAAGTTCATGTTTTGGTTCACTAATGAGGTTAGCACACTACCATCTGAAATCTAAAAAGCTAATGTATCATCACTTACGATGCGATTTCCTAAGATATGTATCAACGCCAACGTTAAATTAAAACAATTATCAGTTTTAATTTTGTATGGCTTCACTGACTGACTAAAGTTGGACTATAGCACTGTTAAAATATACCAATTAATGTTTATATAGCTTATCAACTTTTCAATAACCTGTGTAGGAAAAGTCTTTTAAAATTCAATGCCGCTGTCTAATAGTCTTTCAATTGATTAATAAATAAATTTAAAAACTGTTTATATTATGCTATAGTGTATGTATAAGGATATACAGTTTATATATACATAGTTATAAAAAACTTATGTGGATAAACTTATATAAAGTATTAATGTCCCAATGCTGGGCAACGACCTGCTCATTCGTAGGAGAGATGATGTTATGGCATACCTCAAAACTCACGCTCAAAATATCTTTATTTTTTTCCACACACTAATTCTAATGTACGTCTGATGTTGGTATTAAAGAACGACTTACAATCTAAAGTTACGATGGTTCCTTCGCGCCCTGATTTGAGAAAAGCCCACAATAAACTCAGTCGGGTAGATATTTTGTATTTTTTTTTGTTACCATCATCATTACAATATCATATTAGTTTAATATATTTCAATTTCAATTAGAGCAATTCGTTCACTCCCACGCGTTTCTATAATCTAAGTAATCTTACAACAAAGACTTGGAATTTATCAACTGACATCTCTAGAACGTCTTATGGGAGTTTATTATAGAAACTTATACAGTTACCCTTAAATGAGTTGTTAATTTCATGCAGCCTATTAGAGTTTATAACAAGTTTGTTATTATTGCTTAAGTTATACACACACGTAAACACACAAGTGTTAAAATAACTAAAATGAAATCAGAAACAAAATGAAACTACCAAAATAATTACTATATAAACTCGAAACCACATACGCTATTTTAATAAAACAGACACTAATTCTTCTTACATTACTATTTCACCTACAAATACAAATACGCTCACTCATTCGTACATACGCACTCACTTCTACATAATAAACACTAACTCTTCGTGACTAGATACATAACGAATATCTCAGTTTTTTATTTTCATTGTTTCTAAATTCTAACTTCTTAATATCTACTCTGTTATTCCCGATATTATATAGTAATTTGTGTAATCCGTAATTGACCTTATTCTAAATATATTATGTGTTCTATCTAACAACTTGTTAAGACGCTGTTGAATTACCAATAAATAAATTCATAGTAAACTATCATTATGTTAACTGCTCTGAATTCGGTTGGTATCATATATATAAATATATATTATATCATTAAAAATGGGTGTATGTTGCTACTTACCCATTAATCTCCCACTGCTGGGCACAGACCTCCTCGTTCATATGAAAGAGGGTTTTTAGAGCATTAACCCACCACGCTGCTCCACTGCGGATTGGGAGGAATAGTACACAAGTGTACACTCTATTCCTTCACTCTCATAGTCAAACGTGACGGGAATACAACACGACCAGAGAGAGATCTGACGCAGAACCGACGGCTTAACATGCTCTCCAGGCACGGGGGTGGATCACACCGCCAACTTCCCAACTTCGGACAAATATTGAGAAAATCTTAATAGAAAACTCAATATTGATTTTTGAATTGGCCCGACCCGGGACTCGTACCCAGGACCTCATGTCTGTAGTCGAACATGCTAACCACTAGACCAATGAGGCAGACAAAAAAAATGGATGTATATAAATAATATTTATCCAAACATATTAGGAATTTAATTAATCTTATATATACACATATGTATATCTGTTTATAATTTGTACATGTCTCCTCACTCCTGGGTTCTTCTCAACTTTAGTTGAGGGGTGTGGTCCTCGAGGCAGTGCCTTCTTACCCGGGCACCTTCAGACATCAATTTAATGCGTGGTATTCTGTTTTTCCCGCATTCATACGGGCTGGTTCCCGCTGGCTACGCTAGCGGGTCCATCCAGGTCAATTAATTACATGGTGAAGTCCGGGTATCGCCACTTGTTGTTTTATTAAGAAGCCTTGAAGGTGCTTGGCCAGGATCGACCGCGGGATTTTCTTAGCAGAAATCCAAAGTCGTTACGGGTATGGAAGTGTTCCCATATAAATCTCAGGGGAACGTGTGTCGAGTGATGTAATTTGGGCCGCACATGGGCCGAGTGAAGACAGCGTTATTGCGGCGTCGGATCGACTGAGACTGTCAAAACAACACTAACTAGCGAAATCGAAGGAAACATTTGGCCAGCGAGTGATACAAAACAAATACTTACTCGCCATTCTCAAACAGATGATGCGATTCAATAAACATTATCGAATTTACGATTTATCGAGATCAAAGTCGCGCCGAAAATATCTCTTGAATTAGACCCGGCCGTTGCAAGGGCTGCCCGCGGAGGAACAATTAAATAGAGAAGCAATCGCTGCCTGCATAATACACGAAATGAATTACTTGCCTGTAAAGTGGATTTACGAGCGACAATTGAACGTGATAACGTTATAAGAAAAAATTATGAAAGATTGTTGTTGTAATCAACAATTAAACAAGGCCGATCGTTCCTCTCTATCGCTTTTTGACAATGTTCAATGCTATACGTGCGTGCAGCTAGCATTCTTCGATTTATAACACGCTATCATTTCAAAAAAAGTACATACGACGATTTATAAGTATTACAGAGGCTATATAAGTTTATGGAGTTCAAGAGGCGGTCTTATATAGCGATATCTACCACTACCTTTGGTATAATAATAGTTGTGGCAGAGAGTGTGAGAACAATTATTTTATCGCATTTCGCTTTAGTGAGAATAAATCGAACGGCGTTTAGCCAAGGCCAAAATGGCGGCGCTCATGGCTGGCATCAGAAGACCGTGTAACATTAATATACTTATTAATACGTTGAAATTTTAAAAAAGTTTTACTTCCATTATAAAATCACACAATGTTTTTTTTTGTTTCTTGATTGTTGGTAATTTTTTTTAATTTATTTAGAAATATATACAGCACCGACTTATCACTAAATATACTATTATATATAAAATATTATATACATACAACATGAATCAGTTCGGTATGACTCGATATCACCAGGTGTATAGAGCATTAAATCAAATAAAATTAATATGAGGTGCTAAATACAGAAAAAGTAAACTAAAACATGCATATAAAATAAATTATAAGAAAGAATATTTAATTAAATTTCAATGTTTTTCCATTTCTGCGTAGATTATAAAAAGGTTGTCTGTGAGAGATCGCTATAAGCGATAAGACGCACTATATACCTTCAATATTTTTTGTAGGAATTGTAATCACTCTTAGTACGAGTATGTATGCAATAAAGAAAGAATAAATAAAAAAATCGATTATCTCTAAGCGATAATTGTTTGTGAAATCGATTCCGTAATCGTTCTCGCCAACCCTAGCAGTGATTCCTTCGTCGTGCACATTTGCGCGGTGTAGTTATGACGAACGCCATCTTTTCCCCATCAAGAACGCCGGTGTTGCCAGATTAACGTCTTCTCCCTACGCTTATACATTTATTGCGCTAATTCTGATTGAAATGTCTTATATCTTATTGTTTACACGAGCATATTTTTGATCCGGCTCTGATTAGGTGCCGTCTGATCAAAGATTTAACAGAAATATTGCCTCGGGGATGCGAGTGCTATAAGTTTTTGATTTGGAAATGATATATGGACGGCTCACATTGATCTCGTGTTTAAATGAAAATTCAATGATAATAAATATTGGGAATTATATACGCGTGTCTTAACTGTTGAAGAATTTTTACATCTGGTTACAATTGTTTAGAAATGTGAGGTGCAAATAACTGGACCTACTTTTTTGCAAATGAAAAAACGCGAGATAGTTCGGTGAAAAAAACGTGGATTCTTTGACAATTTACTAGCTGCAATTGTAGATAATTAACAAAAACAAACACATAAATACCTTTTTCACGAATTATGACTTCATTTACACCACTGTTTTTAATTATATAACATCGATTACACTTCACTTACGTCTTAATTGTTGAACAAAAAACAATTGACTGTCTACTTTTACCCGCCATTTTGTTAAATAGTCATCTCTGCAATCATGTCGGGCAATGGTCAATGGCATACAGCCTATTACATTTTAAAGCAAATATTAAATACAGATCTAGTTTATCTATACAAAATACATGTCGTAAAATTCTCTGAACTAAATCTATATAAATTTTGTAATTTCGTACAATAATAGAATAATAATATTCATTTTGTATGCACTAAAAGCTCAAATGATATATTATTTCAAATTCAAAATACGCTGAGATATTTTTTGTAAAAATCAACCAACAATAACACTCTCGCTAAAATTCTTTTAATTAATGGTCGCAGCACAATGGTCGAAATTAGACTAAAATTAATTTAAATTATACGTTTGAACATTATTATGTTTCTATTACCAAGGACTAGGCATATTCAATGTAACCTCCTTAGTGCTTTTGACAATATAAACTCTTTTAATGTTACGTTATGGATACGATATCTCTGGAACCATAAGGCGTAGACTTAAAATTTAGTAGGAATATTCCTTTTGCCGAGTAGAGATCAGCTCAGAACGGATTCCTAGAAATTCCACCCGTAAGGGGGGTTGGTGGGTATTAACTTTTGACTCATCACATAAGGCGTAGAGAGAGTTTTGCCGAGTAGAGATTAGCTCAGAACGGATTTCTAGAAATTCCATCCGCAATGGGGCTTGCGGGGGTGTTAATTATTGACTCATCACGATATCTCAGAAACCATAAAGCGAAGAGACCTAAAAATTGGTAGGAATATTCCTTTTGCCGAGTAGAGGGCAGCTAACGACGGATTTTACAAAATTCCCCCACAAGGGGAGTTGCGGGGTAGTAAGTAAGTAAGTAAGTAGCAGCCCATTAACGTCCCACTGCTGGCCACAGGCCTCCTCGCTCATGTGAGAGAGGATTTTTAGAGGATAAACCCACCACGCTGCTCCACTGCGGATTGGGAGGCATAGTACACAAAGTGTACACTCTATTCCTTCACTCTCATAGTCAAACGTGACGGGAATCCGACACCACCGGAGAGAGATCAGGCGCAGGACCGACGGCTTAACGTGCTCTCCGAGGCACGGGGGTGGATCACACCGCAAACTTCCCAACTTCGGGCAAATATTGCAAAAGATCGACCCGGGACTCGAACCCAGGACCTCATGTCTGTAGTCGAACATGCTAACCACAAGACCAATGAGGCAATCCAAATTTGGTAGGCATATTCCTTTTGCCGAGTAGAGGTCAGCTAACAACGGATTTTACAAAATTCCACCCACAAGGGGGGTTGCGGGGTTTTAACCATTGACTCATTACGACATCTCTGGAACATAAGGCGTAGAGACTTGTGTGTATGTAATATTATTTCTATGTATGTTTAAAAAAATATTATTGTACACTCCTTAAGAGATATATGTAAACATTCGCTTTTACTAAATAAAATCTCTGTATAACTTCTGATAAATGATGGATAAACAGTAGACACATAATGTATTACACAAACCATTTAATTCCGGATGAAACAGTATTACATTATGTTATTTAATATACATTGACAATCCAATAAATTGATATGAAACAAAAAAAAATACGAAACTGGTTTCCAAGTAGAGATATGGATGGCAGTAAAAATTCCAAATGTTTTGGACTCAGTGTAACGCATCGAATAAATCGTCCAATGTGTCAATTAACTCAGGTTTAATGTTGTATTTATGTTAATTGTAGTCTGACGGACATCGGGCGTAGACAAAAAGTGGTGAGGAGACGTGGCCGAGACCCCGGACGTTTAGATAAATTGGATATTACTTAGAAATGTCAATCGTGTTTCGGGAAAAGTGGTCAATAACTCTGAATAGATAGCTCTGATAGATAGATTCTCTACAACCAAAAGCGCTATGGCACCTATAGAGCAACAGTAAATATTAAAACTTCTCGAAAAAGCACATCCTGTGATCCCAGGTCTCCTAGACCAGGGATCACAGGATGTGCTTTTTCGCGTCTTCTGCCCTTTTAAATGATCGTGACAGGTGATATCTATGACGATTCCCAGAGATATGTGTCCGTATTGAACCTCTGGTACCCCAATTTGCGATTCTAAGGGTCTTTCGGGTTTTTAGTATGTTTTCTATTCTGTATCGATTCCCGCACTCCTGGTCGAAGGATACGAGTAACTTTCTGTGGGGGTGTAAAAATACAGTTCACAGTGAAAACAAAAACGGAAATGTATAAGTATCTATTGGGTATTTACTGTACTCAATAGCACTAATGAGAGAAAGAAAGACTTAGAAATAAAAACATACATTTTAGTCTTAGAATTGTCAGAGCTTGTAATTTTGTCATATTATTTCCAAAATACGACTGATGATGATAATGGACCCTCAACAAAACCATGTAAAAATAAAATTACGATTAAATCAATACTTTATCTTATTTAAGTTAGAGTATTTCGTTTATTGTAATATCATTTCTTAATTAGCTTAAATAACATGTTTTACTTCTTAGAAGTATTTTGCAGACTGTTTTAGATATGAGAGCCTAAAATAGCCGCGGGAAAGTGGTATGAAGCAATTTACTTCTTAATGGTTTCTTCACATAGTCATCATCATTTCTGTATACTTCATTGTTGATGGTCCTCAGCTTCATTTAATGCTGATGGAAGCGAGAGTCTCATTATACTCTTTTTCCTTCGACCCTTCTTACCACAACCAAGTTCTCCAGATTATCTGGCTGTGTTCGGTCAAATACCAAAATAATGAAGTACTTTTGGTAGAAGTAACCTTGTTGTTATGTCAAATTCTGTGAGGCTAGATCTATTTATCCTTTTTGCTGTCCAAGGTATACATCGTAATGAAATTTGATTTAAGTCTTGGCTTTTTGATGGTAAATAGTAACAGCCAAAACCTCCCATCAGTCCAGATTTAGATGAATTGAAAATTAAATCTTCCTAAATCTGCTGAGATCTAATTTATCCTGGGGCCTCTGCTAACCAAGCAAGTAGTTCCACCATTACGCCAGAAAAATAGACGGGTCTTATCGCAGTTAGTCGTGATATTTAAGCCGCTATACGTTTTGAAAGTAGATAGCCACTTCGATTCTCAGAAGAAACAGTAATTTTATGAGACATCTTTATTGGTGATTGGTTATGGTGCTAAGATTTCATTCGAGTGATTTAAAATATAGCCTTCACTCTTCATAAATACCGTAATAGGAAACGATTTTCTATATATGTGATTCATAGCTAAGGCGAGTTTAAAGAGGCGATCGTTAAGCTATTATTTATAAGTGGAATCCGTGACTTCGTTTGCAATAAAATAATTATCTTGTTATATTTCATTCCTTAAGTTTCCATCCATCTGTGTAATATACTGATTATTTTTATTGCCGACAGGTTTGCGTTTAAATGTAATAAGGACCTCACCTCTTAGGAAATTACTGGAGGACTGGCAGCTTCGGCCATGGCTAGTTAACATCATACCAGCAAAAACGTACTGCCAAGTAAGAGTTTGGGCTCAAGTACGATGCTGTCTAGAAACCATAAGTTTGCCTCTTACCAGATTAGCTCGGTTCCATCTTAGAACGTATCACTGACCAATCAAAACTAAACCATTTTTTTTAATTTTGAGGATGATAAATATAATTTTTTATATTTCGGACTAAAATTTAATCTCATATTTTTGCGAGACGTAACTGTAGCATTTAAAATATTAATGTAAATAAGGTCCCTTTTTCCTGTGTCCTATTGAGTTTCCAGTACCAATTACATATCTCTATCGTCATTGTCGTCGCTTCAACGGATGGACGTCCACTGCTGATCTCAGGTAATGATGTCCACGAGGCCCGATCTTGCGCCGCCAGGCTCCAGCGGCTACCGGCGACTCTCTTTCTATCATCGGTCCATTTTGTGGGGGGTCTGCCTACACTGCACCGTCCGGTGCGGGGTCGCCACTCCAGCACCTTCGGCCCCCAACGTCCATCGGTCCTTCGGACTATGTGCCCCGCCCATTACCACTTCAGGTTCGCGATTCGTAGGACTATGTCGATGACATTGGTTCTACTACGGATCTCTTCATTTCTGATTCTATCACTTAGAGAAACTCCGAGCATAGCCCTCTCCATCGCATGCTGAGTGACTCTGAGCTCCCGCATGAGGCCCATAGTCAGCGACCACGTCTCAGAACCGTATGTCTTCAGGCACTGAGGGATATTGGACGAAAACGTCTTCCGGAACTTCCCGAACGCTGCCCAACCGAGTTGGATTCATATCTCTATAACCACAGATTATTAAACAAATTTTAAACCCTGAAGAACCCTTTTATGTAGCAATTTAGCGACAAAAAGTATACCAATATCAAACTTCAAGATCTCTTCTATCTGTGTACTAAAAAGCTATCATAAATAATAAAAAAACACCTTCATATTTATAAGTCTCTTACAGATTCGTGAATGGTTTTCGAATTGATTATTAATATGGCAAAAAAGTTATTTTTATAAAGCAAGCTCTTCGTAAAAGAGATCCTTACAGTTATTAACAAGTAAACGCGCATCGGTACATATCAATCATGTGGGTAATATCCCGGAGCGATATGCGACATAGATGAATATCTTCATTTAAAACAACCGCAAAATTAATGGATATTACAATAGTTGATAATCGACAAAGACAAAGAGGCCGGTGAGCGAAAATAAATATGTTTAATAGTCGAAATAAGTATGGCGGATGATTTATGTCGCTTTTGACATTGGCGCGCGGGCGCGGGCGGCCATCTTGTTTGCTAATTGCCGGTTATGTCATTAAATCAGTCACGCGTCCGCGCATACTGGGACGTGTGATACTTCATTTATTGGAGATTGCTTATTTCTTTATATTTTTTAACAGATAACTAGCTGCGAGAGAAAGAAAACACATCAAATCAAATCAAAAATATCTTTATTCAAGCAGGCATATTACAGCACTTTTGAATCGTCTAATTATATTTTTTTCCACACTCTGATTCTAATATACGTCTGATGATGGTACTCAAAAACGGCTTAAAATCTAAAGTTACGAGGGTTCCTTCGCGCTCTGATCCGAGAAGAGCCCACAACAAACTCAGTCGGGTATTTTTTTGTTACCAATTCGTTCACTCCCAGGCGTTTCCATCGTCTAAGTAATCTTGCAACTTATAATACGATTTTTCTATCAACAACAAAGACTTTGAATTTATTAATTGACATCTCTAAAACGCCTTGTGGGAGTTTATTATTGAAACGTATACAGTTACCCTTAAATGAGTTGTTAATCTTATGCAGCCTACTAAAATTTATAACAAGTTTGTTTTGGTTTCGTAAGTTATATGATGTACATTCACTCTTTTTATTAAAAGAGTCAATGTTTTTATGTACATACAACAAGTTTTCTAATATATATACGCAGTGAACTGTCATTATGTTAACTGCCTTGAATTTGTTTCTTAGCGACTCTCTTGGACCCATATTGTAAATCGCACGAACGGCCCTTTTCTGCAGCACAAATATTGCATCTATATCAGCAGCATTACCCCAAAGTAGAATACCGTATGACATAATGCTGTGAAAATAGCTGAAATATACCAGTCTGGCAGTATCAACATCTGTCAGACGACGAATTCTTTTAACTGCGTAAGCCGCAGAGCTGAGCCTGTTCGATAGACCACTTATAT
>JACTOM010000935.1:6072815-6211568 GCA_015832385.1 Elymnias hypermnestra | reverse complement strand
ATATTGAGTTTTCTATTAAGATTTTCTCAATATTTGCCCGAAGTTGGGAAGTTGGCGGTGTGATCCACCCCCGTGCCTCGGAGAGCACGTTAAGCCGTCGGTCCTGCGCCTGACCTCTCTCCGGTCGTGTCGGATTCCCATCACATCGGACTATGAGAGAGTGAAGGAATAGAGAGTACACTTGTGTACTATGCCTACCAATCCGCAGTGGCGCAGCGTGGTGGGTCTATGCTCTAAATACCCTCGCTCCTCGGAGTGAGGAGGCCTGTGCCCAGCAGTGGGACGTTAAATGACTGCTTCTTACTTCTTACTTACTTATATGCTGTATTGTATTGTAGAAGTTTAGTCAACTAGTAATGATTCGGACTCTTTTTATGTTGTGAAAATCTTATTGTGGTATTAATTTTGTACCAAGCAAATACAATACGTGTCTCTCCTTGTCTACGCGTCGTTGGCGAAATAATTGGGCCCGATTGGCACCCATAAAAACCATAAACAAAAGAACAACAACAAACTGTACATGTGGTTTAAATATAAATGAAACTTCGATGTTTTCCCGCTAATAACAGAAACATAGTATACTTTTATAAAGTAATTAGTCCCTGAATATAACGATAACAATATAAAGAGGCTAATTCATGAAATGTAAATAAAACGACGGGAATGTACTACATGACGGCATCTTGTAAGAATCTGTAGAGTATAAATAAATGGGCTCATCTTATAAAATGGTTAAATATGCGGTTTTAACATTCTATCTGCGAGATCTAGGAATGTGTAATAAGTTGAGTCTTGCTAAAACTCTGAAAACGGTAAAAGGAAGATTTCTGTCAATGGAAAAACGCATCACAGTATACTTAAATCAAATAGTTACAAAAATATATTGTCAAACTCCGAAAGAAAGTTTATTTATGTATGTATGTATTAGTTAGTATACATAGGATATCACATCCCTTTGGAGAGATCTCTTCCAGGAACCCTAGAAAGTGGAAGAATTTATTAAACACGTGGTGCAGTTGAAGAGATATGAATATGCTAAGAATATATCAACATGATACAAATTGCTCTAATTTATTTTTTAATTTATATTTTAATTGTAAAAAAAATACAAAATACCCGACTGAGTTTTTTGTGGGCTCTTCTCAGATCAGGGCGCGAAGGAACCCTCGTAACCTTAGAATTTAAGTCGTTCTTTAATATCATCATCAGTCGTACATTAGAATTAGGTAGTGTGTGGAAAAAATATATATTTGACGAATCAGTATTGTAATATGCCTACTTGAATAATGATATTTTGAAAAAATTATTTCAGTCCTCAATAAGATAATATTTTGTGATTGTCCAAAACTAGTAGTAGTTTTGAAAGTGTCATATCCAACATCAAATTGAATGACAAAGCCATTTTCATTTCTAGAAGAAGAAGACCTGTTAAGGAGAAAGACTAAATCTTATCGTGTAAGCAAGATCAGACTGAGTCACAGCTGACTCAATATAAAAAACACTATTAATCTTAAATTTAATCACTTCCGCAGAAAGAGTCATCGTTAAATACCACATCAAATTAAAGTTATAAACAAAACATCCCAACTAATAAATTAAACGAAAATCACAACATTAAATGAAATATAATAAAGCTAAAAGTCATTTGAATAATAAAAGAAATATATATTAATAATAATTAATTCGACCTACCGTGTGTCCAGATGCCATAAATTATGACTTTATGCGACACGTGACTAATAATGTAGCTTATTATATTATTGAGATAATCAAATAAAAAAATACATTAAAATAATTATTGGGACAGTATTTTGAATGATCCTTTACTCTTTTTATTTTATCCATCCTGTAGACAATTAAATTTTCTGTTTATTTATTTATAAGTATGCAATATAGAGTACCTATAACAAAGCATTTCTGGTTAATTATTTTCTTATAGATTACTAGAAATTAATAATATTAAAGTATACTATATTGGATTTGAAAAGGGAATGTCTTCTTTTAAAATAGTAAAAATAAATATACGTTAAAGCACCATGTTTAAGATAGAAGTGTTAATTGCATAAAATTAACAAAACTATTTATAAAATCGTGAAATCGTGAAAAAATATAACTAAGTTCAATGGTTAGTGACAGTTGCGACAATTTAAAAATGGAAGTGTAACTGAACACAAGACTGTATGGTTTTAAACCTTGCGATATTCCATTAAAAGGATAAAATTAAAAAAACCAAAACAGGATTTCAAAATAGAACATATTTTGTACTGTCATAAAAATTTATACCTTATTTAATGATAAGTGACATTTGTGAAAATTTAAAAAGAACACGTTTCAAATTAATAACGTGTTATTATGTAATAAAAATACATCAAATGGCGCGTGAATTTTGACTTGGGATAAAATATAATTATTTTTATATTATAATAGAGAATATGATGATTACCGATGAATGATATTGCAAATAAAAATTTTCAAGAAGGACACTAATTACATTAATAATGTAGGTTAATAAAAAAAAACTATAAAGCATTTTTAAATCGAAATAACTAATTTAACAACAACATTGTTGAAAAAGCAAATTTTATAAGAAAAAATTAAATGAATACCAGTTGAAAAAATATAGAATACAAATAAACATTTTAAAACTGGTTTTTTTTTTTTAATTAAATAATATACGTTAAAATAGCCCGATTAATTACGAGTGGCATTAACCGAAATTTGAAAACAAAAGGCGAAAAATAAATGGTATTATTTAATGTAATAAAAATGTACAAATGTACTTTATATTATTATGTACCACAAAATGTATACTATAAAATACCTTATTTAATGACAAGTGACACATGTAAAAATTTAAAAAGAGAACATTTATCAAATTGATAACATACTTTAAAATACTTCTTTTAATGATCAGTGACAGTTGGAAAATGTTAAACAAAAAAATATATAAATTAAATTGGATTTGAAAATAGAACATATTTTTTGTGAATTTGATACCTTAAAACACCTAATTTTATTATGCAATACAAAATGTATACTATAAAACACCTTATTTAATGACAAGTGACATTTGTGAAAACATAAAACATGCATTAAAACACTTCGTTTAATGATCACTGACAATTGGAAGGTGTTAATAAATATCGAATTAATAAAGTAGATTAATTAAAAAAGTATGTAGGATTTGTAAAAGCAGCGTGCTTTTTTTAAATATAAGGCCGCGGCATGTTTGCGCGCCGTCCCGCTCTGTCGCCCCGCCCCCGGCCCCCCGCGCCCGCCTTGCATTCTACTACAAGTAAAGATGGCGGATTTCACATAAAAAAATACTCGGGGTGGAAGTCACCGTGCACATTGGATTTTAATTTCCATGTTTATTTTAAAGTATTTCGTATAGGCATTTCAATAACCCGATATAAGTTGTAACGTGTAATTTTAACATTTCATTCAAGGGTAACTGTATACGATTCTATAACAAACTTCCATAAGACGTTCTAAATTCAAATATTTTGTTACAAGAAAGCTAATTTTGAAGGATTATTTAAAAAAGCTTGGAAGCGAATGAATTGCTCTAATCGACAATTAATCGAAATTACGTTGTAATGATATTAATTTATTGACAATCCAACAGCGTTTTAAAAAAATATTTCATAAGGTAGAATAACAGTATGTACTTATAAGAGTCAAGTGGGTGTTATGTAATGTGAGTATATTTGTGAGTTAGCTCACTTTGAAGATATTGAATCGTGTAAGAATCCGAATTGGTATGAATTTATAAAAAAATTCAGAAATAAAAGCATGCGAAGAAACTTTCTTAACTTTAGACTCTAAGTCGTTCTTTAATATCGTCATCAGTCGTACAGTGGAAATAATATAAAAACAATATTTAACAATACAAAAGTGCTGTCAAATCATACAGAATAAGAACTTTTTAAATTATGTATTACCATTATTATGTGTAACCTCAAGTAATTTCTTTTTGCTGATGACAGATTAGGGTTTGACTGTAATCTTATCTCAAGATAAGTGATGATACAGTCTTAAATGGAAGCGCTACATCCCAATTTTATACACAACATCGTACCAAAACACATTTTTTTTTTTTGCTTGGCGTCACGTCTGTGCTAGTAGGGATGTAACTAGTCACAGCCGAAGCCACTAGTCCAGAATCAAACGATTCAGAAAGTACAATTTCCTATCCATACATACCCATGACTTCTTTGCTATTCATTAAAAGGAAGAATTGCACAACAGTCTTATTGCTTAAAACGATTATTTTCATGCAAATCAATATGAATTAATATATAGTAAAAGTATTCTAACAATTAAATAAATGTTCATCTATATTTTGTCACGATGTTTGTTGCCAATGGATTTCGAAATTACATATAAGATAATGATTTTTTATCATTTTGTTTAATTTATTTAAGTTTAGATCGTAAAATGATAGGTTTTATATTAATTAAAACAAATAGTAAGTATAGTAAATATATAAACAGAAAATCTATAGAAATGTAAATTTAGGTGCTACTTTTAAGATAAAGAGGCACTATCGATCTAATTCCACTGTTTATTACAACAATTTTTCATATTACGATATCCAATGTAATCAGTATGTATCATTTAAAAATTGTAAATGTGTACACTGTTTCAATTATCACGAAAAACGTTAATTAATTATTATAAAGAAAAGCGGGTCTTTCAAAAGTTATATATTATATTATCTATCTCTATCAGTTTTGAAACTGACGATAGTAGATATGTATAATATAAGGAACAAAAGCACCTTTAAGGAGACTAAAGATAAAATTTCAATATTTATAGCATGTTTTCAATTCAGTATTGCTATCTGTATATACCTATTCTAAGTTTGCATTGTAAAGTAATTTTATACTCTATGGAACGCTAATAATATTATATATTTTAAAGAGTACAATCTAATCCCGTCATTAATTCAAATATACGAAATTACGTACTACTAAAAACGTAGAGATGATGATAGAAAGTTATTTATTACAACTTCATTTGTATGAATGAACTGGGAGTAGAGTCGTCCAACCTTGCCTTTCATGAAGGGAAAAAAAAAGAAATATCAATACGTCATTGAAGTTAGAAAATAATATTTCAAACGACAAACTAAAAACAAATGTCAATATGTAATTAAACTTTTTTTTTAATTGTCAAAGTCTAAACGAGTGTGATATGAAATCCTTGCCTTTCCTATGGGAGAAAAATTAAAAATAATAATTACAATAACGAAATTATTCATAATAATAATATATTTAATTTAAATTTTACTAAAAAAAATCCAATGTTAATGTGTGTTTGTTTTTTACAATTGTCAAACTATTTACGAGGCTGTTTGATATAAAATCTTTCCCTTTCCCATGACAGACATAAATTAAAAAGTAACGAAAGTTTATACGAGATTTTCGGGAATCGTTTCCCGGGTATATGTTATAGTTTTGCCGTGTGTGTTAATATAAACTGTTTTTTAAGATAAAACGGCAAACATTTACACTATTTCGATAACTGAATTGGAAATTTCAACAAGTAAACTTTAAGTTCCGAGACACATCAACAGTAAGTTCACAATTGTTATAAGAAATATTTGAAGTTTTAGCTAATTTCAGTGACCATAATAAGTTTCCTGGAAAGTAGTTTTTATAAAATGTCATTCGAGCCTGACAAAGAAAGTTAGTCTATAACAGTAACGAGTTAAAGTCATGTCTCAGTGATACTTCATGCAAACTCGCGTGGCAATAACTCACAGTACCGGCGCCGGCCGCCGCTGCGTCGCCACTGAGTTTCACGGGCAATTTTCAAAGTTTTCCGGCACTGTCACGCTACAGAAACTTCGTAAAAAAGCAAAGCGGCACTTTTAATTGATAATTTTAGTTAGATAGGGTTCTAACGACAAATATAATCGGCGGATATATAAAAGCTCTCGGTAGAAACGTCACAACACGAGTAACTCGCGGGTTCCTCACCTGGATGTTTCTTAATATCGTACAACACGGGGGTCACAATTTCCGTCACTCGCACCTAAGCAAGCAACGTCTCGTATATCCTTTGTTTTCCGAGTGGTATTTGTTTTTGTGATACGTGAAACGAATTCCACGGCACTGGCACGTCGAACCTCCAATCCATCAAGTCAAACAGTCGTGTTTGAACAGGTGTTTGTTTGTCGGGTTCGCGCGGTTCACTTCACTGGCACAAGTTTGACGTGTTCGTGTCGCGGTACGCGGACGGGCAGTCGCGAGCGCGGTGCGGCGTGGTCGCGAGCCGCGGCCGGAGTGACGCGCGCCCGGCTCGCCAGCGCCGCCACTCGCCACTGCTCGGCGACACTCGTACACTCCAACACTCGAACAACCCAACACTCGTGCACTCAATCAAATGTCTCCAACTCTCCGCCAACGGTGGCTCACTCGCAATAATATGCACGCTCTTGCATTCCTCAACGATATCAATTATCAATTAATAAAATGAAAAACTTAAATACGACACGTTATACAAATAGACATAGACTCTTCCGATTGTCTCTATACTTCCACTAATATATGGGTGTTTGAATTCTGTTTTAATTATCTTTAATGTTGAATACAAAATTTTGCTTTTCTAGTAGTCTTTTTAAACTATTTTAATTTACTTTTTTTGTTATGGTCTTGTTGACAACGTATAAGCATCACAGTCTGAAGAAGTATAGTTCCCAGCCTTTAATCTCTGATGGCGACTTTAATTTTTGTTAACTTTTATTATTATTTAATTTAGTTCATTTTTTATAGTCAGTCTCTTAATTAGTAAGTATTTAGTATGTATTTTTAATATGTTAATAATACGAATAAATAAATTTAATGAACTTTAAACTAAATTAAAAACAGTAATAATTAATATACATGTCTTTGCGTTCAAATTTAAAATAAATAGAATTTCAACTTGACTAAAGTAATTGTTTTCTTCTTAATTAAAAAGGAGAACGAGCACTTTGGGTAAAACATAGTTTCCACTAGTTCAGCCTCAGGAGCTACTTTTTGGAAAAAAATATTAAACAAATAAATAGATGACCCATTTTACTTAAATTTCTGTAATGATTGCAAATAACAATTTAACTAAAATTTCGATTTTCTAGTAGAATTACCATTTGTCTTAATGTGCATGCTTTTGAATTTTAATAATATATTTGATTAATAATATTTAGTTAATTATTCTTAAGGCCTTTGATCTAATTCGTGGTTGTTTATAGAGATATGACTAGTTATGTATATATAATAAAATAAACTATAGGTAAGCACATTTAAGCCTTAAATGGGAAAACTTTTATTTTATTTCAAAGAGAAATAGATATTTAATTTGGAAATAGTTAAAATTTATTACAAATTTAAGTAATTCGATAAAGTGTCTTAAATCAGTCGGAGTCTAAGAGCAATATTAAATTATTAATTCTTATTAAATGGATATTACCTATTATTACCTGTCATATTTAAAATTATGCAAATTAAAAAAAATTTGCTACCATTACTTATTTATTCGAAAATCTCTCCATGCTAAGGTTGTCTTAAAGAAAAAGCTTTTATCGGATAAGACCGCCTCTTGTGTTGCGGTTACCTGGCTTGAATTTTCTATTAAAGTATTGACGAATCATAACATAATGTACCATTTGTATAACCAAATTTAAACTATATTTTAAATAACAAAAAATTATTTCTTATTATACACATTTTTTAAATATTCTAATCAAATATATTTATTGTAAGATCGAGTTGAACAGCACACAACCTACCGTATCATATAACGTTAAGGTAAAAACAAAACATTTTTCAGAACTTTTTCCACCTTTAGTAATTTGCATGTCAGATAATTTCTACTTAGCATTAAATTAATGTCGATTGTCTTATTAAATATCTGACAATGTCATAGTGAATATGGATATTTCTATGAAATATTATTTAATCTACGCGTTGGTTTTATTTCGTTATTTAAGAAAATATTTTGCCTACTATTGCAATGGAGAAAAAACAAATTTTGTATTTAATAAAAAAGTAAATGTTATTTTTTTTTTTATTTTAGAATTTTGCATTCACCACCTACCATTAATTGATAACCAACAAGGATATATATATAAACTAGCTGATCCAGCAAACTATTTTTAGCCTTATAATAAATATTATCGCTATTAAAAAATAGGGTAATGCCACACCATAATTCAATTTAAAAAAAATTGTCAAATAGTTAGGGGTCGACTACGTAACATTTAGGGGATATGGACACTCAGATTCACGAAAATCGGCCTAGCCGTTTCGGAGGAGTTTAACTTCTAACACCGTGAAAAGAGAATTTTATATATTACATATATAAATGAAACAGCCAATATATTTTGTTTAAAAATCTACAATGATAAATAAATAAACAAAACGCACGTTTTTATGTGTGTCATCGTTGTCTGTAATTTTAAGATAGAATGTGAGTTAATCAATTCCATTTGAATAAGAAATGATTGATTAATTTATTGGATGTTTTACGTTTAATTGCGATGGTGAATGTTAGTGACGGTAATGAGTGACGTGGATTGTCATCGAGTGCGGTCCGTTTGAGTGTCGTGACCTTGCACCGTGCGGCGTGCAGGCAGCCGTCCCGCTCGCTCGGCCCGCCCGCGGCACGCCCCCCGCCCACCGCCCGCCCCCGCCCCGCGCACACCTCGCGATTATTGTTGTGCCTACATTGCACACTGTGCCATCAACCAGCCATGGCATTCACCTCCTTATGATGCACACGCGCACCATTTACTGCTTTACATATATACCGACAACAAATGTTTCATTTAAAACATTCGACTGGGTACCGATATTGCTCCGCCGAGAATGCAAAAAGCAAATAAAAGCCTTTTTATTTCTTGCAAAATATATAAGAGGAATCTAAAAAAAATGGTTTAGAAAACTGCAAATATATGCCATTCTTATGTATTATGGGTGAAGGCCTCCTCCAAAGACGCCCTTCTTCTTAAAGTGCCTCTTCATTTTTCTTGAAGGTTGTCCGCTTACTTTTTGAGTTAGTTTCTATCTTTTGCAAGATGGAAAAACTCGGCTGCGGACTTTATTCCTATCCATTCGCTTATGTTCCGCAACCAAGACTTCTTTCTGCGTCCAGCTCGCCTTTTGCCCTCAACCTTGCCCATCATAATAAGTTGGAGTAACTCGCACCTATCGTGCCTCTTGATGGTATGCAGAAGTTTCTAGGTCATATCGACGCGCTGGAATACGGATTCGTTGCGAATTTTTTGCGTCCAACTGATACGAAGCATGCGGCGGTACCACCAGACCTCAAACGCCTCGAGGCGTCTTATGGTGTCCTGTTTCATGGTCCATGCCTCGCATCCGTATGTAACAACTGGCCAGATGTAGCATAGTAAGATTGTAACTCTGAGCTTTATTCATTTCATTTTATTGAATGATGCACGGGCGATTTCTAAGACGCGCACTGACGCCTGAAAGACTGACTGAAAGACGCCCACTGATCTCTATCTTGTGCAGTTTCTATCCATGCCTGGCCAGCTGTTTTTACTATGTCATCAGCCCATCTCGTAGACGGTCTTCCTCTGTTTCGTTTTCCAATTGGGCCTTTCCACTGTGTCACCCGCTTAGTCCATCGCTCATCTTTCAATCTTGCCACATGGCCTGCCCATTTCCATTTTAGTTTCCGGGCATGATTTAAAGCGTCAGTGGCTTTTGACATATTTCTTATTTTTGTATGTGTTATTTTCTGAATTTCCCTTATATTTAGCATACTTCTTTCTAATTCCCTTTGGCATGTGATAATTTTTTTATTTGTCTTTTCTGTGTTTTTCCACGTTTGCCAGGCAAATGTTAGGCATGCTAAATGTCAGCAGAAGGAGCATGACAATCTAGTGGCAGAACTTTCTGTTCTTTAGTGTCTTTTCTCTAATGAGATACCCCCGTGACTTTGTCTGCGTGGTTTGTTTTTTTGATAGCATTTTCATTAATTTTAAATTTAATTATTAAATTAAAACTCAAAGGTTCACTTAAGATTGAATTAAAAACACCAATATTTCTAAAATTTAAATTTAGTTCATGCGTTAATGTTTCTCTTAAACTTTGATTCCGAACACATGCCATTAGCAAGTATTCAAGATCTTCCGTTACTCCACAAACTGCACAATTAGGAGAAGAACTCTTCCTCATAAGATATTTGAACTCACCCAAAGGCATGTGTCCAGACCTTACTCTAAATGCTATTACTAACTTATTTCTATTCATTTTTGAATGTACAAACCACGGTGTACGGGGAGGCTCCGACTGCATTGTCTTGTACCATATCCCTTTAGATAACGCCCTCTCATTAAAATATTCCCCCCCAATGTTTTGAAATTTTAATTTTAAATTCAAAAACATCATTCTTATGAACCAAATTCGCAAACTTATCTGCTTGTTCATTACCCCTCAAACCAATATGGGATGGGATCCATAGCAACTTTAAAACAAATCCATCACTTTGGTACTGATGCATTATTGTTTTACAAATAAGAAACATACTTGCACTGCCCTTTGAGGGCAGAATTTATTTTGATAGTTTCCATTATGTAAAAAAAATGTGTTAATGTCAAGTTTGATTTTATTAATGTGAATATTTGAATGTTTTTAATTTAAATAAATGAGAACTTCCTCATTCCCATTTGGTTTAAGTATCGTGGCGTAAAACACATTGTTCATCAGTTTTGGTTGGTTTATGTTTCGAAGCATGCAAAATGCGAAACTACGAAGCCCATTATTTAATTGTAAATTGTGTGACGGCAAAAAAGTATTCTATGTTCTTCCCTTGGTTCTAAGCTACCTCAGCACCAATTCTCAGCCAAATGGGTTCAACCGGTCTTTTATATATATAGATTACATTTTTCAGTTCGTTTTCTTTATACAGGTCCATATATCTATATCTTAACATATTTATATAAATTATTATTTATTTTTAATTATATATGTATCTAAAAATTAATGTTTGTCATTAACGTTTTCAGTAACATTATTTTTTTGTTGTTCACCGAGGTCTCAGCTGAGCATCAGTGTCGTGTGTTCTACAACACACGACAATATGCTGAGCTGCAAACCCTTTCGAGGTGGTATTACCACCATCATTGAATAAACGGTTTTCTTTACTTTCTTTCAATTTAATTTATATTTGGCTATTTTTAAAGCCAGGGTGAATAGGCATCTCCTTGGTAAACGCGGTTCAGCCTAGGCTGCGTCAACACTAATCATCATGTGTGAATGTAGCTAAACGCATGCCTAAAGCACATAAAAAAAATTCCCGCGTTCTATCCAATGACAGACGAAAAAATGACAGGGGTCAAAGATGATAACCTAAAGGTACTATGCACGTGATTGAAGTGAAGCTTCGCGTGATTAGGGTCACGAAGATGTGCAGCGTTTTTATGCTAATTCGTTTGAAGGTTAAGTAGTTTTAATATTCACAAATAACATGTGGCATTTTAAATTGCCACTCTTCATTTAATAAATTCTCTTTTCTAAATTTTAAATTCAAATTGAATTAATAATTTGTAATATTGACTCTTCGTCATTTGAGATTTCAATAAATTATTTTTATTAACTTTTGACACATTCTTTGTCCTTCCCTCTAAGTCTCAAAAATAGTTTTCCAATCTGGTTATAATAGGTTATCGATGAGGTACTTAGTTAAGGTTTAGTATTTTTTTGTTTAGACTTTGAAAAACAATAAATAAAATTTAGATTTCAGGGAACGCACCTTGGTTTACTCTCGCCCTATAATATAAGAAATATTTCTTATATACAAAGAAATTTCCATAATATTACCATTCACCAAATTTAAAAAGGCTATACCTTGTTAATTTATAAATGTTATTGTTGCTTAGATGCCTGTATTGATATACGTAAAGGACGTTTAAATTACTTTGACAGGAATTTGTTACTTCTTCTTCTTCTTCATCATTCTTTTACTTATTAATACCATTTAGCAGTTATAAACAAAATATTTGAATAATTAAATTATAATGTACACTTACATGATTAAGTACCTTGGATTCTTTATAATTATTAGGTTCTTTATAGTGTAACATTTGAACGTACACGTACACTACTGAGGTTCTTTATAATGTGCCCTTACATTATTAAATATTTTAGGTTCTTTATATTGCACACTTACATTATTGGGTTCCTTATTAGGTAATTTATTTTGTTATATTTATCAGTGACAATACAATTGCCAATTGAAATATTTTAAATATGTTTTCTATTTGCCTATTGTTAAAGAACCTAAATTGCCTTCCTTTTTTTACTTGTTATGTAGAGATTGGCAGGCTCTCAAAATAATTGAAAACTTTGTACGAGCTCCGACGTAAATATGATAGCATTTTGGAAATACTTAAACATAAAAAGACACACAAACATTTATAAAAGTGAAGGTGTTTAGGTTAATTGAGAGCTTGCACGACGCTATCATCCGAGTTGGCAAACGATGCATTGAATTGTCCTCGGGAATACATTTTTCATGACGATCTAGTAATAGTCATAGAGATTAAATTACACTTGTCGAACGAGAGTTCCTTCGTGTCCTGACCTGCGCAGAACCCACAACAAACAAGTTTTGGGCGTCACTAAACCAGTATTTCTAATTATTTCCCAGAGTTATTCCGAATTAGGTCATAGAATAGGTTTTATTGAGTTTAACTAAATTACGAAAACATCAATGACACTGTACTTGTGTACTTAGCACCACGGTTAAGAGTACGTAGACGAAGTTGCGCCGGTCAGCTAATACTAGTATAGAAGTATATTTCGATAAGATCAGTTTGAAAGCTACATCAAAGGTGACGCCAGGAATCAATTTAGACTTTAGACTCATTAATACGAGGCAGCGACGTCCAGCGGCAGTGATAATGAGGCTACCTGCTTACATCAACTACCTACCTGTTGACAGCTCACTATAAACTGGCTATTTTATGACCGCAGCTCGCATACACCGAGAGACCAACGATTTTTCTTTTTATAACACAGTCGAACCTGGATATGAGCCTCAAGGAATCAAAGTTCTACTTTTAGAGGTAAAGGGATACCCAGTCTCAATCATAGTGATTAAAAAGATTGACTCGTCGCTATACCATAAGACGTATAGACTTGAAATTTGGTAGGAATATTTCTCTTGCCGAGTAGAGGTCCCCCGCAAACACCTTTGCGGGGGCGTTAATTAAAAAATTCTAATTTTCACATTAAAAATAAATTCAAACTTCTCATTTACAAACTCTACCGTTAATGGTGAGTAAAACTTGGGCAGAGTTTTTTTTTACCAAATTTTACATTACACATTAAATTCCATCCTCAAAGGGCAGTTCTTATTTGTAAAACAGTTTGCATAAATTAATGAAAATGTTACCAAAAAAATATTCCACGCAGACGTAGTCGCGGGTTCAACTAATAGTAAATAAATGTCTGTACGAGTATGTATTATATAACATATATCCTACGCTCCTTTAAAATCCTTATATATTTTCTGGTTTTGCTCATGCCTTCTCAAAACACACCTTATGCAAATGAATGTATATTTTCTCCAGTAACTTAAATTTTCAAATATATAGCTCAGCTACTATTGAATGCTCTTTGTTAAATTTATTGATGTGATAAACATCACAGATACATCACATCAACACAAATACCTATCTGAAATCCAAAACTATCTTTTATCGAGGTTTCTCTTTTAGTCTCATAGAGGTTCTAGCGGCAAGAGCAGATAGGACTTGGCATTTATTTTATTTTAAAGAGAGCAAACTTTTTATAGCATTTATGAATACTATTTTAAATTAAGTATTAGTAAAAGTTCGAAGCATATTTTTCACATTTGTAAAAGTAAGGACAGCCACTCCAATAAAACTCCAACTCATCGTTTAACAATATATTTTCCAATATCGTTTTATTTATTAAAATTTTATTTGCTTTTTTCTTCCAACGTTCTATCTGTAGTCCTTTTTTCAAAATCTACCTGACAATATTATTTTCATTTATCTCTTTCTTCACTTTCCGAAATATTCTCACCGGCCAAGCTTTTCAATTCTAGCCTTTTTCGCAATCGTTAAACAATAATATTACAAATATTTAAAATTAATATTACCGATTATGATATGTAATATATAATTTTTGATACGTATACTTCAAATTTTAATTTATATTTCTCATTTCGGCATTAAATGGCAATAAAAAATTATTTTAATTTCTCTGTATATGATGTTTAGGTTAAGTTAATGTTAAATTAAAAAAAAATCCTTTTTTCTTTATTAATGAGTTACGTAGATATATTCTACGTCTCTATAGAAATAAAAACATAGGATAATGTCGCTAAAGTTAATCTCTACAGCACCAATTACAAATATAGTGTTCAGAAATGCTAACTCTAGTTGATAAATATAATAAAAAAGTTTCTCTGTGCTAGTAACTATTAATATTAGCTATATATAATATTTATTTACAGTATTTTGTAGGCTGTTTGCATGTTTTGATTCTGTATGCTAAGGTGGTGCGATGTGTCCGCCGTCTCTCGCCGCACTAGGCGAGCCTGAGAGTCGACTGTTTTACGAGTATCGTAAATATATGCAATTTTTGTGCATCAGTGTCCTTTCATAATGTGCAAGGTTTATGGCGGTGTTGTGATCGTCACCCTAGAGGGCTTTGGCCTCCACTGACGGGTATCGATTTCTCACCTACTGCTATTATATTTCTATATATTTGAATAAGGTTCGTCGCAGCTTTTGAAGACAGTTGACTCTCCAGTACTTAATAGAAAAGATATCTATTCTCTCAGTAGCCTCGCATATATTCAACATCCCCCGTGGGAATTGCACGCAGAAGTACTGGCGGCAACTTACCAGTGCAGGGTTGCCGTAAGGTCTGGAGGTGGCCGTCTTGAAATTGACGAGGTCCACAGAGTCAGGGCCACAAGATTGGAAGGAGGATCTCGAGTCTCCAAGTGCGGGTGTGGTCACGGTGGAGGCGATTTGTCCTCGCCTCAAACAATAGCTAGCTAGTCGGCACGGATCGCTTACCTATAGGCTGGTTTTAGGACTTACCGGACACGGATGTTTCGGAAAGTTCTTGTATCAGGTACCACGACGAGTAGAGTCTCCTATCTACTATCAGTGTGCCTGTCGATACTGCGGCCTACACTGTGGTAGATTGTCCGACTTGGGGACTATAGCGACATCCTCTGGTGTCCCTCATCGGGGCGTATCTTTCACCGCCAAGTATAGTGGGCTCCATGCTTGACGGAGAGGTAGGATGTAATGCAGTGGCCTCTTTCTGCGAAGCCATCACTTCTTTGAAGGAGGCAATGGAGCGTGTACGGAAAGCTACAGCACATGCTGCTCCTATTCGAAGAAGGAGGCTGGGCGGCGTCTGGCCAGCGGAAAAAAGTATATATTCAACATCATCAAAATACGATTATAATACAAGAGGCTAGACTAACGTGGTGACACATTTTAAGCTAGAAAAGATACAGAAATCATTTACTGGGCAATGTATATGTTTAAATAAATTACCTTTGCAGCTCTAAAACACTTTACGTGCTCTTACACGTAAAGTGTTTTATATTAAGGAAAATTTGAAAGATAAATGCTTGGATTTGAAGGCAGAGTCATCACCAATGATACACTTGATGTATCTCACTTATTTTTGGGTTCAGTAAATATTGTTAAAACTTGCATGTCTTGTTGCCTTTATATACACTATTGAAAATGTTATAGATACCTCTACAAAAAGCGTCCCAAAAGCATCTCCACTCCATAGGAGCAAAGATTCCTAGAGCATAGACCCACCACGCTGCTTCAATGCTGGTTTTAATTTTTTGTGTCGCTACAATGTCCTCTAATGTGCAGGTCAAAGATTGTTCTTATGCTTTTGTTTGTTATTTAGTATTTTATCCGTGATTATTTACACATTTATTTATATCCTTATAATGATTTATTTTCTTATTATTATGTTGTTTACCTTTTGGCAACATTTTAAGTGTCTTTGTCTAATATTTTTCTGTTAATTCGACGTTGTCCTATAGCAAATCTTGGGTATTCTCTTATGAGGAATATTACATTTTCAGTCTTTTCTTGTTGGCATTTGCATTCTGGGCTGTTATCATTGAATGAATTTTTAAGGTCTTACTTATTTTTTAGGCTGGTATTGTGTTCAATAAAAATTTTTTTTGTTGTTTGAGCTGTTGAATTATCGAGATTGCCACATTTCCAGAATATACCCTAATCATCATTTTAATGTATGAAAGTGGACATACATCGTAATCAGTACTGGTTAGCTTACATGATGCTGTTTGTTTAGCTACATTGTTAGGTTTATATCATTGAAGACTTGAATTATTTGAGACAATCAACTATTGTTGAAGAATTAGATTGAGTATTGACTATTACAGAAGTATCAGTGTTGTTGCGATCATATTTTAAAATAAGATTGTCAATTGAGTATTATAAAGGTGTCTGTGTATGTTTTATAAGATTCCCGTCGAGAAGTACATGTAAAATAAAATAATTTTTTAAATAAAGGATACGGTTCGTCATATGACTAAATTGTATTCTTAGAAACAAAGGCCTTCCATTGGTGGATTTCTAAACATTGTAATTGATGCCAATTTGCTACAGAATTGTTGTAGTGTTTCAGAAATTATTAGAATTACTTAAATTATATTAATTGCAACTATTAAAAACTAGCAGGGAATGGTAGTTTCTTATTAAATACGATAATTAACGAATGTATTTCGCGGCAAACACTCTCACTGGTATTTAGACATAACTCCCTAATTTATCGTAGAACTTAGTTTAGTTCTCAGTTTTAATCAACGTCTTCTTACCAATTCTTGTGTTTTAAGTAAATTGTGTTAGTAAATGGGATTGCTCTGCGATACAAAGTTAAGTGTATTTCTCTAGTTTATAAAACCTTGTCTTATTAGTGTGTCATAATGATGAATGTGTTTTATATTTAATGTCATGGATGTTGATGAGGCAATTGTAGTTCTATGTTAATAATAACATGAATAGAAAATAGTTACACNACGTAATTCACTATTGCGTTTCTTGTTTCTTCTCAATAGTAAATACTTTTCAAACCGGTGGATTCTTTGACAATTATTGGAAGAGAATACATTTTTTGGAAATTGTTCATTGTATTATTCGGCCTTCCTGTCAAGATAATCTACTCTTACATTGCCATTTATGCCCACATTTGTTATAATCAAAAAGCAAGCCCCATATGCCACAGAGTCGCTCCCGGGATATGTAGATTTCCCTAACTTCATCCTCAAATCACAAATGGTAGTCGCAAAAATCTAAGAATTAATCAATCAATTATAGTAACTGGAAACCGTGGGTTAGACGCAGCAATCATTCAGCGTCATCATAAAATCATTTCGCGGGATTCATATACAAGAGAAATACGTTGCACGAGAATCGAACCGTGTAATTTGCGCCCATAAAGCGGTACGATGACAGAACATCACGGCGCCCGCGAAAATTACCCATTTTACGATCCAAAATTACCCGCAAACAAACTTTTAATAAATTTATCGCGGTATATTCGACTTTATTCATATTGATATAGAGGTTTAGCGAGGACTTCTAAAGGCATTAACTGTTGGTATCCTAAAAGACAGCTGAGTGATGGCTGACGGATGGTTTTGTCTGTTTGTTTGTCCGTCTGTTAATTTAGCACGACGGGAACATCCTGCGAGGGCGATATATGTGGATATATGTCAGTGTTTACGATCTCATATCGTTATTAGAGGGTGATGTAATAATGAAATACACAGTTATAACGCAGACTATATATCGAAAACAGAAAATTTACTAATAAATCCGTTTTAAAGTAATTATGTATTCGTACATATCATACATCTAATATCGTTTTGAAATTACTGAAATGTACAGCTTCTGACGACCTTTTAAGCAAGAACTCAAGAACAGTCTGAGTTAATAGACATTAACGTAAATTAAGCATGGTTATTGTTCTCTAGACTTAGACGATACACGTATATTTTATGTAGATGAGATCAAAATAGTATTTCTTATTAGTCCATAAGGCTAGACAGATAGGTGTGTTGTCCCCCTATTTACTATCATCATTACAATATAAGTTTTAATTTATTTTATTTTGAATAGAGCAATTCAATCACCCCCATGCTTCCTTACATCAACAAAAATTGTATTATTTTCTAAAACAGGTATATCACAGGTATAGAATAAATATAATAGAGGTCCTAAGAGACTTCCTTGTGGTACATCAAAGTTTATTTTTTTTTGTGATCAGAATATGAGTTGCAAGCACTTTTTTTAGATTATATATATCTTTGCCATCAGGTGAGATTACAGTCCAACACTAACCTATTTAAAAAAATGTACAAATAAAACAAAAACATAGAACGTAACAAATTATAAATTGGGCTGGTAGACAAAGTATTAATAATAAACGTACATATACGTCACTTAAATACATCCTTGCATGAGTTACTATAAGACATAAAAATATATATCTATCACATATATCATCATATCACATGCCATACCATCTCATATTACCTTGAAAATTATAATAAGTTTATACTGAAGATTATAAGTAAACCTTTACGAAAATGACGAAATGAAAGAAGAATAGTTACTTTGTCTTTGACACTTCAACTTGAGCCTCTACCCAAAAGCATTATCCTCTACTACCTTTTCTACAAATGAGAAGTAACATATTTTAATACCGGCAGATACCGGCGCGTCCGCATACCGGCAGATCAATAGACAGATCTCTAAATCGCAAAAGCGTGATGTGCGACACTTTAATGCCGAGCGTATACGGGATACCATCGAACGCAACAAAGGCACTAAAGTGTTCGCAAAAGATCTGTCTATCGGTCAGAGCCAGTTGACGCGGCTGAGGACTCATAACGGCGAACTCATTGCATCTGGACCTGAGATTCGGAGGGAGGTTGAGAGTTTCTATGGGCAGTTATACACATCGACCTGCAAGCCTATTGATAGTTTGGCTAAAGATCCTCGTGCCAAACTTACTCGACATTATACCGAAGATATCCCGGACGTCAGCTTGTACGAGATTAGTATGGCCCTTAAACAGATGAAGAACAGCAAGGCACCTGGTGATGACGGAATCACAGCGGAACTCCTGAAGGCGGGTGGAAAACCCATTCTAAAAGTCCTTCAGCGAATGTTCAATTCCGTCATCCTGGAAGGTACGGTGCCAAAGGCGTGGCATAGGAGCGTGGTAGTTCTGTTCTTCAAGAAAGGTGACAACACCTTATTGAAGAACTATAGACCTATTGCGCTGCTAAGTCATGTCTATAAGCTGTTCTCGAGGGTCATTACGAATCGTCTCGCTCGCAAGTTTGACGACTTCCAGCCCCCCGAACAAGCCGGATTCCGAAAAGGCTTTAGTACCATAGACCACATCTTTACGCTGCGGCAGATTATACAGAAGACCGAGGAGTATAATCGGCCACTTTGCTTGGCGTTCGTGGACTATGAGAAAGCCTTCGATTCGGTGGAAACATGGGCCGTGTTGAGATCTTTGCAGAGATGCCGAATTGACCACCGGTACATACACGTGTTGAAGTGTTTGTACGAAAACGCCACCATGTCAGTCCGTATACAGGACCAAAGCACAGCGTCTATCCAACTGCAGCGTGGAGTGCGACAGGGAGATGTTATCTCCCCGAAGCTCTTTACTGCGGCGTTGGAGGACCTGTTTAAGCTTATGGAGTGGAACGGACTGGGCATCAACATCAACGGCGAGTACATCACTCATCTACGGTTTGCCGACGACGTGGTCATTATGGCAGAGACTCTGGAAGATCTCAATGCAATGCTCGATGACCTCAGCAGAGCTTCTCGACAGGTGGGCCTAAAAATGAACATGGATAAGACGAAAGTTATGTCCAATATCCATGTTCCGCTCCACCCAGTCATCGTTGAGAACTCTACACTCGAAATTGTTGACGAGTATACATACCTGGGACACATAGTCCAGCTAGGTAGGTCCAATTTCGAGAAAGAGGTCAACCGCCGAATCCAACTCGGTTGGGCAGCGTTCGGGAAGTTCCGGAAGACTTTTTCGTCCAATATCCCTCAGTGCCTGAAGACCAAAGTCTTCGAACAGTGCGTGTTGCCAGTGATGACCTACGGTTCTGAGACGTGGTCGCTGACTATGGGCCTCATGCGGAAGCTCAGAGTCACTCAGCGTGCGATGGAGAGGGCTATGCTCGGAGTTTCTCTACGCGATCAAATCAGAAATGAGGAGATCCGTAGCAGAACCAAAGTCACCGACATAGCTCTACGAATCGCGAACCTGAAGTGGCAATGGGCGGGGCACATAGTCCGACGAACCGATGGACGTTGGGGTCGGAAAGTGCTGGAATGGCGACCCCGCACTGGACGACGCAGTGTAGGAAGACCCCCCACAAGGTGGACCGACGATATAAGGAGGATCGCCGGTAGCCGCTGGAGCCAGGCGGCACAAGATCGGGTCTTGTGGGCATCATTTCGTGAGACCTATGTCCAGCAGTGGACGTCCATCGGTTGAAGCGACGACGACGACGACGATATTTTAATAGCTATTTAAATCGTTACAAAAAGGATGACCTAGTTTTATAAATGGGATGACATAATCATCGATATTACAAAAACGTGAAAAAGTTTGTAAAAGCTTAATATACTTGAGCTATTTCCTCCTGAGGGACATTTAATTGTTAGGAACCCTTTGGGTTAGTCGAGTTACAGCAGTGGGCAAGATGTGGGCAGTAATTACACGGTAAGGTACAAACGAGAGCTGTTTCGGCCCGTCCGTCATATGCGGAGCGCTCGCGCATTATAAACTACTGAGCTTGCCAAACTGTTAATAAATATATTTAAACATTATCTGTCCCACGGAACTTCGTCTAAGGTAAGGTAAAATAAGTAGCAAACCATTAACATAGCACTGCTGGTCACAGGCCACTTGACTCATAGGAGAGAAGGTTTAAAAAGCATAGCCTGTATTCTCTATTCCTTCACTCTCATATTGGGATGTGACGGCAATCTGACATTCGTGGAGAGATATCAGGTGCAGGACCAACGGCTTAACGTGCTCTCTAGGTACGAGGGTGGGGCACTCCATCAACTACACAACACAGGGCAAATATTGACAAAATCTAAACAGAAAACTCAATATCGATTTTTGAATTCATCATAACACCAATAAGGTAATCTTGAACCAATGAACTTCGTCTGTGTACACTTGAACGTGGGACTTAAAATACGGCGACATCTACAGCAACGAGATGCGAACATATATATACAAAACTATAACAGTTAAACAATATATTAACTGTTACTGGCCAACGAGATGTTCAATATACACCTTTTATTTTTTAGTGCATTGGTAGTTATAAGTAGCGACGTGCGTTAAAGTTTGAAAAGCTGTGCACTACAACAATCAAATAAGTTCAATGTTGCTATATGTGTCAAAGATTGTGTAGCTTTGTATAAAGAAAGTTAAATATAAGATATTGCTGGGATTATGCCAAGTGCACAATTATTTTCTAACATAGCGATATTCGATATCAATATTTAGGAAGCACTTTTTTATCCCCAAATAGATGTTTCATTCTATATATTGTTTCCAATGTACATTTGATGATCACATGAATTGAAGATAACGCTATATATTAGTCAGGGTAATTAACAATGTAGAATGTTATTCACTTGCCTGGTAAGTAGTTACGAGCGAAAAAGTTTGAGGAACTGTGGACAACAACAGTCAATTACAAGGCATCTTTTTACACGTCTGAAGTTCATATTTATTATATTGCATCTTAACCATATTCAATATATAATATGTTTGACTTTTTAACACAATCGTCTGTCATCTTTTACACGTCGCCGAGCAATTGGGCTACTCGAACTTTGGATACAGCTAAAATAATACAATCGTAATGGTTATCCCGTCGTCGTCGTCGTCGTCGTCGTCGTCGTCGTCGTCGTCGTCGTCGTCGTCGCTTCAACCGATGGACGTCCACTGCTGGACATAGGTCTCACGTAATGATGTCCACAAGGCCCGATCTTGCGCCGCCTGGCTCCAGCGGCTACCGGCGACCCTCTTTATGTCGTCGGTCCACCTTGTGGGGGGTCTCCCTACACTGCGCCGCCCGGTGCGGGGTCGCCACTCCAGCACCTTCGGGCCCCAACGTCCATCGGTCCGTCGGACTATGTGCCCCGCCCATTGCCACTTCAGGTTCGCGATTCGTAGGGCTATGTCGGTGACTTTCTGATTTGATCGCATAGAGAAACTTCGAGCGTAGCCCTCTACATCGCACGCTGAGTGACTCTAAGCTTTCGTATGAGGCCCATAGTCAGCGACCACGTTTCGGAGCCGTTAGTCATCACTGGCAATACGCACTGTTCTAAGAGCTATGTCTTCAGGCACTGAGTGCTATTGGACGAAAGGATCTGCCGTAGTTTCCCGAACGCTGCCCAACCGAGTTGGATTCGGCGGTTGACCTCTTTCTCGAAATTGGACCTACCTAGCTGGACAATGTGTCCCAGGTATGTATATTCGTCTACAATTTCGAGTGCTGAGTTCTCAACGATGACTGGGTGGAGCGGAACATGGATATTGGACATAACTTTCGTCTTATCCATGTTCATTTTAGGCCCACCTGTCGAGAAGCTCTGCTGAGGTCATCGAGCATTGCATTGAGATCTTCCAATCTCTGCTATAATGACCACGTCGTCGGGAAACCGTAGATGAGTGATGTACTCGCCATTGATGTTGATGCCGAGTCCATTCCACTCCATAAGCTTAAACAGGTCCTCCAACGCCGCAGTACAGAGCTTCGGTTGGTTGACTAGAGACTACAAATTCTATATATTTTAGACTCACCTAATCAAACATAAAATTTATAAAACATTAAGTAAATTTTAAATGAAAAATAAGACAGTAAACAAAGAACACGTACTCTCTCGATGAGGAAAGGACACCAACAGGGACTCACGGAAAGGCTCCAAGGAGGATTTCACTTTAATAAAGTAATACACAAAGAAGACAAAATTCTCATCAATCAATCAAATGGATTTCAACATTATTAATATAATAATAACGGTACTTATAAGAGGCACCAGTATCTACTACGTTCTCAAATATAACTATCTGAGACAGCTAATATCATTCACCGGCCAGATGGATCAATGGATGGAAAATCGGGACTAGAGTTGCTAAATCGTGAAAAAGATACTGGTCTCTCAAAGAAGTCCTAAAAAGTGTGAAGTATAACATCGCAGTTAAAAAGAAACGTGGGCACTGTCAAAGAAAAATAGTGAAAAAAAACTAAGATAACAGACGTTTCAATGCAGACAGAGCGGCTAAAATGGCGATGGACTGGCCACATGATGAGGGACCAAAAGCAAAAGTGGTCAAGAAGAATATCAGAGTCGCTATCTCTTTTGATCTAAGGGAGTCCCTTAGATCAAAAGAGAAAGCGTGGCGCACGGACAAAAAGATGGGCCGACGGAATGGAATAAATATCAGGTACCATTTCGACTAGAACGGCCGACGACCGCTTCGAGTGGAAGAAGCTGGAGGACGTTTAGCGTCAACTGACACACTGGCGGCGCTCACAACATTTGTCGAGCCTGTCAACATCCCGGTGAGTCACTCTAGCACAGACACAATCAAGCAGCCAAAATCCTTTATCAAGAGCTCGCCCTGAAGTGTAGGCTTCTTGATGAGAGGCTGCCGTATTATAGGTATAAGCCGGTGCCGGTACTCGAACGCGACGGTGTCCGATTCTATTCGGACCGGTCCATTATCACGGACAGAACCACACTGGCCAACAAGCCTGATATCGTGATAATGAACCGATTATAGTCTCGGATGGTTTTGGATATCACGATCCTATATGACCAAAATCTCGTGCGAGCTGAGACAGAGAAAAACCGTAAATATCTGGATCTGGTGCACGAGATTCCCGCCATTTGGAAGGTGGGATCCACAGAAACCATCTAAATCGTAATATCTGCGAATGGTCTAATCCGAGTCAGTCTCGCTCAGTTCACTTTCAGCAAGGATGCAAAGGGCGGTGTTGCTGGACTCAGCTAGGATATACTTTCCTTTTATATCTCTATATGAGTAATTATTATAAATGTAAAGTAAAGTAAGTAAGCAGCAGACCATTTACGCCCCACTGGTGGGCACAGGCCTCCTCACTCGCATGAGAGAAGGTTTTTAGAGCATAGACCCACCACGCTGCTCCACTGCGGATTGGTCGGCATAGTATACAAGTGCACTCTCTATTCCTTCACTCTCATACTCCGGTGTGACGGGAATCCAACCCGACCGGAGAGAGATCATTATAAATGTATTTATACATACATACATAACATCACGCCTCATTCCCATGGGGGTAGGCAGAGACAACATCCTTCCACTTGCCACGATCCTTGCATATCTCCTTCGCTTCTTTCATTCTCATTAAGCCTTTCATACAAGTTCGTCGGTTTAGAGTACTCGGTTTAGTTTTATATGTAATAGAAATATATATACAGTAGCGTAAATGGGCGTGAGTGTAAAATTAGATTAGTAATATACCTGTGATGATGATGATGTCCTCCATGACGGTTCCGTCAACGGCGAATCTGGCTAGTGTTTATAATGTGATCTGATATGGCTTGAAAAGCCAGATTTTGTTTTGAAAGTTCTGTCGTATTGTTTTGAAATTCTGTTTTGTTTGGGAAGATCTTGCACTGCAAAGGCAAGTGTGGGCAAGACCCGGACGCCAAGCGATTACGCAGAAAACATTGCCCAAAACTGTCGTACTGTTACACTTATAATAATCAGGGTCAGCTGTGGTGCGAGCCATGCGACAGAATATACCTGTACGGAGATGTGGAATAAATTGGCTTAATAGGCGGTTACGTGCGTAAAGTTTGAGGGGCTGCGTACAACAGCAGTCAATTACGGGGCATCGCTGGATGCGTGCGAAGTGCATATTTATTATCTGCGAAGGGGCAGAGGGGAGGGGGGGGGGGTAATTAAAAGCGGGCCGAGTGTAACTTCTCGACGCGGTTCCGACGCGGGCCTTCCTGCAGGCCGCTGTAGTTGAACTGCTACCTTATTGTTTATTTATCGAGTGAGCAGGAACAGAGGTGACGTCACATCCTAGCGATATACAATAATATAACATTCTTCAACAATATTTTAAATGATAATTCTATCATTGTTAATAGATTTTCATTAAAGGTAATTAGCAATTTGTTAACGTGCGACTGCTAGACAAAGGCCTCTCGCTTTGATAGAGATGATGTTGTTATATTTTCTGGATACTAAATGCATTTCCTCCTCAAACTCCTTGCTACGTCCAGGTGATAATATCCGTCNAATCAGGGTCAGCTGTGGTGCGAGCCATGCGACAGAATATACCTGTACGGAGATGTGGAATAAATTGGCTTAATAGGCGGTTACGTGCGTAAAGTTTGAGGGGCTGCGTACAACAGCAGTCAATTACGGGGCATCGCTGGATGCGTGCGAAGTGCATATTTATTATCTGCGAAGGGGCAAGGGGGAGGGGGGGTAATTAAAAGCGGGCCGAGTGTAACTTCGCGACGCGGTTCCGACGCGGGCCTTCCTGCAGGCCGCTGTAGTTGAACTGCTACGTTATTGTTTATTTATCGAGTGAGCAGGAACAGAGGTGACGGCACATCCTAGCGATATACAATAATATAACATTCTTCAACAATATTCTTAATGATAATTATATCATTGTTAATAGATTTTCATTAAAGGGAATTAGCAATTTGTTTACATACGACTGCTAGACGAAGGCGTCTCGCTTTGATAGAGATGATGTTGTTATATTTTCTTGATACTAAATACATTTTCTCCTCATACTCATTACTCCTCATACTCCTTATTGTCCAGGTAATAATATCCGTCATTAGAAGTTTTCAAGATTCGTTTGAAAGAGTGCTATTTGCTGTTAATAACACTAAATTTCTCTTTTTTATAAATCTCACTTCATGGCTACATATTCTCTATTGTCTTATTCTATTATTATTATTTTTATATGCTCAAAATTATACTAAAGCATTTATTTATTTCTGGCACTGTTCTGCCCATTAATTTATTAAAATTAGCATCCACTTTTACAAGGGTTGTCTGGAAGAGATTGCTTGCAGCAACAAGACCGCCTTTGCAAGCTCCTAGCTTTAGTTTTATATTTCCTATATGTGTTTGTGTGCAATAAAGTGTTTCTATCTATCTTCATTTATATTTTATTAATAATTAATTATGTATTTATTATCGGTATTAGTTTTTGCTTTATTTCCTACTGCGGATTAAAAAGTGCATACTTATGCGGGATAAAAGACGCCTTTTCTTCCCGGTAATTTTGCAACGGCTTGTTTATCGAAAGGCCAAAGGAAGTTAAAAACACAAGACAATAGTATTAGCGATCATGATTATTTAATTTATGTTTTTTTATATCAGTGAAACGTTTCCATGTACTACATAACCGCCATTTTATTTCGAGTGGAGCGTTTTGGTATTAGAGGGGTAGCACAGGGGAATGAAGCAATATTCGCCTAGTGACAGTTCTTAGTTTGAATCAATGATAGTATTATGTTTTAAGCCATTAAAAGCATGTAATATAATAATGAATAATATGAGAATAGTATTACTTAACTTGCAACTTAGTGAGCGACTTTAAAGATAGTTAAATTTTAAATAATCTATTGTAAGGTTAACTCGAGAAGGTCAAACTTTCATCTCGGTGTAAAAGAAAACGTATACGCTTTAAAAAAAAATTGTGAGAAAGCCTTATTTTTCTCCCTCCCTACCTTAGTATATTATATATTAATGTATCTATGTATTTCCTATACAGTTATTAGTTTGGTGCAAATTTATCTGTCAAATTCCTGCATCTTACAAAAGCCTACGCCTACAATATTTTCCCATACATTATATTGAAGGTAATGTAATTATATGTTTATTATTTTGTCGTCTGTCAGTTTTCCTGGTTGTTAATGTCTTATATGTAAATTTCTCGTGCTGTCTATACATATAAATGAAATATGTATCTGTCAGTGACTTTACTAATATTATAAATGTGAAAATTTAATCTAAACCTAGCTTTAAAGATTTGATTGAAACTTGACAAACAGTTTATAAAATGGATAAACATATAGGATACTTTGACTTTGTGATATTTTTGACAAGATTAAATATAAATAGTGAAATATCTTTAAAAGATTTTACAATTTGTGTTAAAGCTGTGTTCCTACTGCCTCATTGGTCTAGTAGTTAGCATGTTCGACTACAGACATGAGGTCCTGGGTTCGAGTCCCGGGTCGGGCCAAATTCAAAAATCGATATTGAGTTTTCTATTACGATTTTCTCAATATTTGCCCCAAAGTTGGGAAGTTGGCGGTGAGATCCACCCCCGTGCATCGGAGAGCACGTTAAGCCGTCGGTCCTGCGCCTGATCTTTCTCCGGTCGTGTCGGATTCCCGTCACATCGGACTATGAGAGTGCCAATCCGCAGTGGAGCAGCGTGGTGGGTGTATACTCTCTTCGGAGTGAGGAGGCCTGTGCCCAGCAGTGGGACGTTAATGGGCTGCTCCTTACCTTACCTTATGTGTTCCTTTGATCTCGATTCATATTAGGAGATCGCTTACAGATAAAGATATGTTACAACTGACTTTTTTGTAGATCTATTAATAAGGAATGATTTTGTTTTACATTGCTTTGCTATAACTATCAGAGACTAGCTAATATTGATTAAATTTCCTTAGGGCACCTTGCCTTTTACGACACTTCCTACAATAATCGTTATATTTCAACCACTTCACACGAAACCTGGACATATTATATTCATAAACATTTCTCAAGAGTCACTCTATCTATTGATGAAGACTGCAAAAATAGTGCAGTGGTTTTGAAGTTTATCGCGAACAGAAAAACGTAGCAATGGACTTTTTTTATCAACAAGTGAGACAGATAATGCACATCACCATATTGGCTTGGGCTGCTTTACCCAGCGCCTTACGTTTTTCATCCGTAGCCGGTTGTGATGCGACATGCGATAGATGGATGGAAAAATAATAGACAATAGAAAAATAAAGGAATATTTTATATAAATGTATATATCTAGGATATGACGATGTAAATATTCGTGTAGTAGTTCTTGATTTTATCGCGACAGGCAGACAGACACGGCGGAGGTTTTAGTTTTAATTAATACAATGGTTACTTCATTTTGCGATTTCAAGAGGGTTAAGTATTCTGTATTTCATTCTCTGATATCATTCATTCAAATATAGCATAAGCAATTTAAGTTTAATTTTAAGTGCTAACTGAAAATCATTGGGGATATGTCTATATGGTTTTATGTAAACGGTGTGTAAAGAATAAACATTTTCTTTCTTTATTTAAATATGCAAGGGTAGTGGCGATGCGGTCACTTACCGCGTAGGCGAATCGGCGGACCTCGTACGATTTTATGAATGGGCCGTTAAAACGTCGCGGCGTTCATTCACACCGAGTCAAGGTCCCCCAGTTTTATATGCGGAACGACGTTTGAACAGCGAGACTTCCTACTATGACATACTTTTTATTAATACAACATACACGTAATTAAGAGGCAGAGACCACGTCCTTCCACTTGCCAAGATCCTTGCATACCTCCTTCGCTACTTTCATTCTCATTTTACCTTTCATTGAAATCCGTCGTTATTTAAAATGTCCTAGATTTGGTCCAGGAACGTTCGCCTTTGTCTTTCCCTTACAACTTTCTCGTTCACCCTTGACTCATACATCCTTCTTGTCAGTCTCCTTTCATTCATTCTCTCTACAAGCCCAAACCATCTAAACATACTTTTCTCAATTTTAGCCACTACATCTTCTTTTATACCCCAACGTTTTCTGTGTTGGCACCAACACTCCGGTATGAACAGCCAGGCCCTTTGAGACATCCTCTGGCTGTTCATAAAGGCGTGAAGAACACCATTTACTATATTCCCGGCATTTACTCTCCTTTCAATATCACTTTCACATATTCCATCTTTTGTAAATGTAGATCCCCATCTAATACAAGAAATAACAATAAACTTGTAACATCCTATTTCAGGAGGGAAAAGACACAGATGTCATTTGTCGGGTTCAGGGTTTGGAAAAAATCAAAATCATAATACAGTGTTCCTCGATTATAATGACTATTTGGTTATAGCGACGTAAAACTTACATCCCTTGGATTTACAGCATTCGTAATAAATTGATTTAGTAATAGCGTCATTGGATATAGCGACTTGTTCTTATGAACCATTTATGACAGATACAATTAAAAAATGTTTTTCATATGGATTTGGTAAATTTTCGACTTTAAATACAACTAATGACGATTCTGGTGATGAATTGGACAATTTCCCATTGTCGAGGTTATCATCAGCGGAAGCAACAGCTACGGATTGGGAAATTTAAGTGAATATTGACGATCAAGTTATCACTACTAATAACTTGACTGATAATGAAATTATTGAGTCTATGCTGCGAACACAAAAAAAGGAAGCTGAAGACATACATACATACACAGCATCACGCCTCATTCCCATAGGGCTAGGCATGGACAACATCCTTCCACTTGCCACGATCCCTGCACATCTCCCTCACCACCTACACTCTCATTAAACCTTTCATACAAGAACCTCGGTTTAGAGTACTCTTGACCTGGCCGTTATTTAAAATGTCCTGGATTTGGTCCAGGAACGTTCGCCTTGGTCTTCCCCTGCCAACTTTCGCATTCACTCTTGACTCATAAATCCTTTTTGTCAGTCTCATTTCATTCATTCTCTACATGCCCAAACCATCTAAGCATACCTTTCTCGATTTTAGTCACTACGTCTTCTTTTATACCACAACGTTCTCTTATCACACTATTTCTTACTTTGTCGTATTATTATTAATAGTGATAAAATATTTTTTAATAACACCCGTGTATACCATAATTAGATAAATGATAGGTAAATATCTATGTATGTACATGACTTCTTTATTTCGCACAGAGCGACCTCCGGATATGGCGACGATATTAAAGTGCTCCCTCCGCCGATTATAATGGAAATTCATTGGATTCTTTATTGAAGTAGGCTCAAAAAGCACTTTAGAATCGTCAGTAGTCCGGCGCGTCTCTCGGCAGTTCTCGAGTGGCGGTCGGCCGGAGAGGTCAACTATTGAAACTGTCGCGTTCCTAGCTATTATTGTTAATGAGTTTGTGTAAATTGATATCGGGAACATTAAGTGATTGAACATTATAATCAGAGTTAATTAACAAAGTGTTTGATTGCCCACGAACGCGCACAGAATAAGAAATTAAATAATGGATCCCATTAATGACGATGTCGGTGAAGAACCCTACGCCTCTGTACTTTATGCTTCTCTGTTCTCACTTATTCTCCGACATATATATAAACCTTCCCTAAAAAATTCAGTATTTTTTTTTAATTTATCGCGTACAAACAGACCGATATCGTGGGCTTTGTTTTATAATAAGTAAGTAAAGTAAGTAGCAGCCCATTAACGTCCCACTGCTGGGCACAGGCCTCCTCACTCCAAGGAGTGAGGGCTTTTAGAGCATAGACCCACCACGCTGCTCCACTGCGGATTGGCAGGCATAGTACACAACAAATGCACTCTCTATTCCTTCACTCTCATAGTCCGTTGTGACGGGAATCCGACACGACCGGAGAGAGATCAGGCGCAGGACCGACGGCTTAACGTGCTCTCCGAGGCACGGGGGTGGATCACACCGCCAACTTCCCAACTTCGGGCAAATATTGAGAAAATCTTAATAGAAAACTCAATATTGATTTTTGAATTGGCCCGACCTGGGACTCGAACCCAGGACCTCATGTCTGTAGTCGAACATACTAACCACTAGACCAATGAGGCAGTTAATAGCTAATAATAACAATGATAATGATAATAATAATGTGCTGTTTTGTAATAACGTAAGCATAATTTAGGAGCAAAATAGACGTTCTACGGCCACGGATAAATCTCCTAGAGCCGAGAGAGTCCCACTCCAGCTCGAGATGAGCGGCAATAGTCGTCAGTCACCCCTCAAAGACAAAATAACATTAAAAATATGCGACGCCGGGGATATGTTCGCGTCTAATGGAAGCCATAACTTGGCATAAGTTAGCGTTGCTTGGTCACTTTTATATCTGCTGCTTTATCCTGCGCCCGCGCAGTAATGTAGATAAATTGATCGCCTCAATCCCTTATTGGATTAATTTATGGTAATATGTTCCGATCGCGATAGCCTGTGCCGAGTTACGATTAAACACTTTTTATGTAAATCCGCCATCTTTGTTCGCAGCAGTCGGTATGACGTTGGCCGTTGGCTCGAGGCAAAAGCGTAATAACGACGCTCCCTACTTATTAAGAGTCAAGTAAACTCCTCGTATTTTAAAACAGCGTTTAGAAATTTTTTTTTTTACTAGTGCTCGCCCAGTTGTCGAAATTTCACCATAATTAATCAACACTATTAAGGTTATACTATCAAAAACTATTACAAAATTTTATAAAAGACTCAAAAAAATTAGTTGTAATAATCTATGTATATAAAAATGAGTCCCTAATTTCCCATGTCACGGCAACATAAGTGTATATAGGTGTACAACATATAAACTCAAACTCTAAATATCTTTATCCACTTAGTATAGGCTTTTACAGCACTATTGAGTCGTAAAATAACATAAAAGAACGACTTACTAATAAAAGGTACCTTCGCGCCCTGATCGGAGAAGAGCCCACAACAAACTCAGTCTAATTTATTCTATATCGATTAGAGTAATCCATTCACTCCCAAGCTTTTTGTCTTCTAAGTAGTCCTTCAAATTATAGAATGATTTCTCAATTAGTTTTCTTTTAATAAAAGACTTAAATCGCGACATCTTTACAACTTTTTCTGGGAGCTGTTAGAGATTACTGTACAGGTAACATTTCAGGTATAATGTTTTTGACATAATTTTTTTTTATTGCTGACAGTTTAGCGCTTGACTGATGTAAGTGATGATACGGTCTAAGATGGTAGCGGGCTAGTCTGATAAGAGACGATATACCTCATATGGTTTCTACACAGTATCGTACCGGAACACAAATCTCTTTGTTTAGCGATACGTCTTTACTGGTAAGGTGGTAACTAGCCACGGCCGAAGTCTCCCTCCAGTCCAGACTCAGACAAATCAGAAAAAAGACTATTTTCTAAATTCGCCCTACCGGGCAACCCAGGGTCCTTGCTAGCAAAGCGAGTACCACTAAGCCAATGCAAAGCACAAAAAATCTATTGTAAATTGGATATAATCATCAAAATTACAAAAACTTCAAAATATCTAAAATGCAAGTTGACGCTCTATACGTATGGGCCATCCATAAATAATCAGTCACATCATATCTTGCGCTACATATTATCGTCCTTTACTATGTGTATTTAAAAAATGTACACACGTTTAAAATCAAATGAAATATATGTGCATACTTATCTTTATATTTATTTATACATATATTGCACGTTTAAATTTGTATATTATTGTAAACCACCTTTTGTACTCGTGTATTTATAATTGTGCGTCTTTATTAAAAAAATTATGTTAGATAGATAGATAGCTATCTATCTTACAAACATTTTTTATTATTAAAGTGAGTTCTAGTTGGTAAGCCTTTGCATGAACAAATATGATGTTTACTGTTCTACTCTCCGCTCTCGCAGGTTTCTTTTCAGTAGAATCAATTTTCTGAATTGGTAATAGATTGTTAGCAACCAGACTAGTAAAGATTTTGATCTTATTGAACTAATTTGTGTAAAGAACTGTAAAGTATATTGACAAAGGCTGAGAAGTAGTCCTTTTCTACATTGTTTATATATAGGTAGTAAGTTTAGTATTTTTCTTTCATTATAATTTAAGTTTGTTTGTTTATTTATGTGCAATGTAGAATAAATTTATTTTTCTTTCTTTCTTCTTTCTTTCTTCTTTTTGAACAGATGTGTAAAAGATAAAACGCCACCGCTTGTGAATTGGGCCAACATTTAGGCGCTAATCAAAACGCAGTGGCATTTCTGATTTTATGTCAACGTACCTGCATAATATAATATTTTGTTAGACTCACTGTTTAATGACTCATAAAAGATATAGTATTACAATTGTTTTCACAACTTTGTATGTTATTGAAATCGAATTAAAAATTCCTTATAAAATAGTCTTTTACGGCACTTTTATGCCTTGAAATTTCCTTATTTCATGATACAATTTCCAATGTACGTTTGGTTATAACGACTTAGCAGGATAGCAGAATCTACAGGAACTCACTCAGGTATCATTCAAATGGCAAGATATCTTTCAGAAGTAGATAGCACGAGCCAATATTAGTATTGATTTATTTCATTACTTTTTACTTTTCTACATAGGGTTTTATTTAAGCGTACAATAAACCTTTCTCGTTGCGGAAAAACAAGGCTAAAATTTTGCATGAAAGAAAATATCCTCGAAGTTTCTCCAATAAACAAAGCCGAGGCACTTCGCGATAGCGGGGAGAACGCGTTCGAGCCACATCCGAGCACATTTTATACAAACGATGACATAAATACTCATTTGCAAGAACAATATCCGATATTGAGTGAGGCCTGTCTTGCGAACTACACGGCAGGCCCACAACAAAGCATTTCTAATACTTTTTGAATACGTTTCCGTAAGAAAATGTAAGCAATCGTTTAGCATTCGATATGCGGTTATATAGAAAGAGTTTGAGGATATTGTAGATACATTTTCTAATGAATGGATCTTGTAGATGGATGAAGAGGAAGGTTTTAAATTCACAATCACCAGTAAAAGACTCGTGCACTTTTGGCAACCGAACTTGGGTATAAGATACCTTACGAATAAGATAGGTTAGAAGTTGTCGATGTTATTTCGTTTTCGTTGGTAAATGCATTTATCCACCTTGACTGTGAAGTTGGGAATGTGGGCTTGTTGAGGGAGAAGACCTTGCAATACCCACTTCATGTTTTAATTGGACATCCAAGGGTCATTCTATCAGCTATGATATATCAGATATTATGATGCAGCTGATTAGCCCAGACTTCTCACTGGCAAGTGGAGAGCGGTTGCATCTTTTTGCAAGACTATAATCTCACATTTAAAGAAGAGGATAAATCCACTACAGAAGGGAAACCGGAGAGACAGATTTATACAGCACGTCCCCCTCTGGTTCCCTATTGACATATGACGAGAGTTCCTCTGGGTTTCAATGGGTATTCTGGCACTGCCGATGATTCTTAACAATCCCGCTGAAAAAGCTATCTCTACAATTGAAAAACGTCTAGAAACCAATTAAGCATGCTCATTTGTAACACGATACCGCAATCCGCTTGAGATATACCTCTACATGAAATGTAACAAATGATATATTACCATATTTACACACGGAAGTTAAATGTTTTATAATATAACCTACGAAAACTATGTTGAAAAGAGTCACTGTTAATTTTATTATTGGTTTCTTCCGTGTTAATTGAATAGGTGATATTTTTTTTTATTGCTGACAGTTTAGCGCTTGACTGTGATCTCACCTGATGGTAAGTGATNCAGACGACCAGACTACCATTGACAACGCCCCGTACACTATCACACACAGCGTCTTCGCCGGCGAAGACGAGGTCCCCGCTATCTGACGCAACCCGGCCGCGGCCCCCAGTCTCGGACTCATGGGCGTCAAGATTAAGCACCTGTCCGATTGTCCTTTTCAGCAGCGAAAAACATTGATCTAAGACTAGGTCCGAGCCTCACAGGAGGCGCCCTTAGAGCAACGTTTCCCCCAGGACGCAGCAGGGCCCACCCCTCGGCAGAGCTTCTGCGCTCGCCACCCCTCTCGGTTACGCTGTCAAAGCCAGTAGGGCTAACAGCAACTACACACTTGGAAAAAAAAAGCTGGCGGGCATTCTTACTCGAAGTGCTGCTCGGTGCACACCTTGCACCCATGAATTATTGGTTATTGTCATTTAGTTAAAAAATTTAATAATTCATTTTAAACTAATAAATAATCTCTGTGAAAACTGACTGTGATTGTTTTTATTTAAACGATGGTAGACCAGAACGCGATATATACATATTTGCTCCCTACTTAAAGGTGAATTCATGGACATAAACAATAGTGATGGATTAGGTCCCTAACGCATAGTAGTATAATTATTTTCATTCCTTCGGGTAGGGGACGTGTCGATACTCTTGAAAATCTGAAAACTGTATTATTAGGAGACTGATTAGGTCCTTAACGCAAGAAAGACTAGGTTAGTTACGAGATCTTTTAGTCTAGATCTAGTTACGAGTCTCCTAAACACTAACTGAAAGTCCTTTGAAAATGATGGCGCTAGGAACAAAGTGGAAACTTCTTTAGCATAGTAGTGATTTGAAAGGCGATGAAACAAAAAAGCCACAGTAAAAAGAGAACACACAAATTGATAAGATTGAACGTGGAAGACAATGAGATAGGAAGCATCATTGTATTTTTCCCTTGTTGTATTTGTCCCTCAAAGTGTAATGGACGTTAACATTTAAATCATCACTAAAACCTACAATAATCCTCTTGCCGAAATTTTACATTATCATTTATTATGAAGCCGAAAGCTCCTTTAGCGTCATTATGATTTGAACTTTCATCTAATTGGATGTAACGAAAAAGCGACAGTAAGAAGAAACAGACACATAATGCTTAAAAGATTTAACGTGGGGTGGTAAGTGATGATACAGTCTAAGATGGTATTGCGACTAGCTCTTAAGAAGTTGTTTTAGTTGGTATCAGATAAGCGCTTGTGTTAGCAATTAATATTATACATATACGGAAGTACTATTTCGTGTATCTTTACCCGATGTTTCGCTTCACCACGGAGATAAGGGATATAAGAAATGATACACGAGGCAGTTCTTTATTATGGTGTTTGACAGTAAGTGTTGTGAAGTGATAAAGTATAAAAAATATTGTATTAAATATTTGTGAACTTTTAATAAATAGTTTGGAGGAAATTATATATGTTTAAAATCTGGTAAGAAGCACTTCTCTTATGGATTTTAGACTGCATCGTATCGAAACACAAATCTCTTTGCTTAGTGATACGTCTTTGATGGTAGGGTGGTAACTAGTCAATGCCGAAGCCCCACCAGTCTAAATTCAGACTAATTAGAACCTGCAGTTACCTATATTAGCCCTCCAAGGGAGATCGAACCCGGGGCCTCTTCTAATAAAGCGAGTACTCATACGCGTACCATCTTACTGTATAATCAATTACCATTACATTAGATCGATTAAACGATAATATGTCGTCAATAAAATAATCAGGAAAAGGTTAAAAAAGTCGCGAATTCAAATCTTGAGCACCATAAAGTTTATAAGTTGAGAAGAAAGCTGTACGAGTATATCGCATGAGTAGTCCTGTCAATCCACAGAGAATCACCGCGTTGAGCCTATACTTTAAAATTCCAATGAGGAGACCAGTACCCAACAGTGGGACGTTAATAACCTTATAAATTCTCACTTGATTTTGTGTACTTGTCCCACGCTTCATAAATCTTTTCCCGTCAACTTTGTACATTCGAGTAGGTAGGTGTGGGTAGACCCTTAATCAAAAATTTGAATAAAGAGGAAAAAATATATCAATTCAATAATATTTACGACTTTTTCAAACCGCCAGGATGTTGACACATGATGTCAAAGTCACCTTAGCCATTACGTGTCAAACAGATCAGCGACACAACACATATATTTTGTCACAAAACCTTAGAGAAAAAAAGGAAATGTGTTCTTGATTTTTAATATCGGGCTAATATTTTAACGTTTTATTAGTTGTGATCTATACATCGATGTAAATATCTACAATCTGTCTGTAAAATTAGCATTATTTATTCAATTTTCATTGTATTAGGTTACACTGTATATGAAATTGTCAAGTACACAAGCTTCTTTCATTTGACAGATTCCAAATTCAAATGATATATAGTTTTTTTTTTTAATGGAACAGTATTTATGATAGTACTAGGCATTGCCAGTTCATCCTTCAATCTTTCACAAATAAAGGTAAAATGTTAAATGTCAGTTTGTTAATATATATATCTGTGGTATCTATATCAAAGAATCTTTTTTTTAGTTATTGAGTCTTTAGAATTTCACTGGCAGATAGCTAGATGTATTTTATACAATATAAATTGTTTTTTTTTATTGCTGACAGGTACTATATAGAAGGATTTAATGATATGGACGCAGGAGTGAAACAAAAGTGTACTTATCAAAATAGATAACATTTTAAAATTGTTTGTCTTCCGTATGTCGACATTTTCAATTATAAATATTTTTAATTTTGTTTAGATAGCCTAAATTATTTATGTTTTTATTTGTTTTGGTAATTTATTATACATTATTGCACCTTCAAAAGTTATATTTATACTCTATTTAGACTTACAGGCTATATTGAAGTGATCCACGATGTTCCAAATTCAAATGATTCTTATTTTTTTAAAATTGTAACAGAACTTTTGTAAAACTAGATATTGCCAACACATCCAATATATTTAATAGAGACATATCGACTTCTTTCATTCATAAGGTTCCAAATTCAAAAGTCATATTATTGTTTTTTTTATGACAATATTTACGGTCGGACTAGGTATAGTAAGCACATTCAACTGAGTTATACTCTACATAGACTTTCAGTTAATTGTTTCTAATTTAAAGGAGTTTTTAATGCAACAGTAGTTACTTATGTATAGTAGATATTGTCAGCATTCAACTAAGTTATACTCTATAAAGACTTACTTTACATTACATTTGAAAGGTTCCAAATTCAAAGCTCATTTTATTGTTGACATTACAAAAACATACTCTACTAGCTAATTTATCTGCAATAATATATGCGATACAAAAAAAGACGGCATCTAATTAATATTACTTTTATTATAAATTAAAATAAAATACTATGTCTTCAGTTGTATTAAATTAAAAGGAATGTTTTTAAATTTTATCAAAGCATTTTTAATCTATGTAGAGACATAGGTTATATAGACTTCTTACGTTTGACAGGTTCCAAATTCAAATTGTTCAATATCCTAAAAGTTCCTATATATGTCATTATTCCTTCCAAAGATCTTTTTCCTTTAAATTTTGAGTATTTGTTAACCCTTGTATATAGCTCCTATTGTAAATATCTTTGTAAATTTATTTAATCTAATAAATATAAATTGTAAATGTTTTGTAAAAACTGTTTATCATCATCTGTGTTAATTAACCTTTAATTTTTTTTTAGTAGTGATAAAGTTGGGTATAGCAGAAGAAGCATAAAAGTAAAATAAATGCGGTAGAGATGAGAGTGTTGAGACGTACGAGTGGATTGAAACTGAGTGACAAAGTAAGATTGAGAAAGGTATGCTTAAATGCACGTAAAGAGAATGAATGAAAGGATACTGACAAAAAGGATTTATGAGTCAAGACATTTTATCCATCCAGGATCCAGGACATTTTAAATAACGGCCAGGTTGTAAAGATTTTATGAGAATAAAAGAAGCGAAGGAGATATGCAAGAATCTATAAGGTGTCAATTATATGTGGATTATCAAAATGTTGGTTTGCAATCATAGAATGGTTGGTTTCCCCTCTCTGCTGCTGATAGACGTGTATTGCGAGATCAAACATTTTTATTTAAACTCTTGAGCTTTAAAATCGACTCCCCTTATCTTCTTTCAAAAATTAATTTCATCTGTCCGCGAATTAATTCTCACCGTAGGACTAATTTGTTTCATATTTCGCATTCTAAAACAAGATATTCAGAGAATACATTCATAAGAAGGAGCTGTAAACAGTACAACATGTTATTCTCTGAATTTGACCCATTTCATCTCTCTCTCACAAAATTCAAACTAAATATCAATAATAGTCTACTTCATAAAGATTAATATTTTGAAGTAGATTACATGGTAGGTTAAATAGTATGTTTTGCTTTGTCTGCACTCACTTTTCTCTTTCTCATGTAATTATAAGAAATTTGTTTTATAGGAAACTGTTTTGGTTGTAAGGTATTATCATATTTTATTATTATTGTGTATACAATGCACTGTTTGTTTCCAAAATAAAGCTAAAATAAAAAATTAAAATAAAATAGAAACCATACAATCTCTTACGTGCCTTCTTTAATTCACGTGACACTGGCGATATTGTGCGTGCCCTGTGATGTTGTTAATGAAGAAAAAGAGGTATTTTTTCAATATTTAATGTATTGTTAACACATCCAATGAAAGGTATATTATACATTTGCGGCAGGGTATCAAGGCGTAGTAGATTGATGAGTCGCGACTGGAATCATGCTAGTTCCAAGTTCGCTTCCGTGTAAACGTCGCTCGTTACGAGCCGTGGGGCCAACGGTACCTGCTAGATTACAATGCACCTCATAATCAATCATTACAAATATGCACCTACGATGCAGATTAGAAATGCTATTTTCTTAACAATAGAGTTTCCTTGATGAATTAGAGGTAGATTGATGAGTTAATTATTGACTAGATTTAATATTACAACAAGGTTTTCCTGGCGGTTGCATTGTCGTGCCTGATTCCAAGAAAAATGATTTTTTTTTTAAATTCTCGATTCATTTGAATGTACAAAATAAAATACATCAAAATCAGACACATATATTACATAGTACATCTTTTAAACTAATCAACGGATTATAATGCAGTTTTCAAGAATAGATAGAGTGATTCAAGAGGTAACCTTACGAGTTAGATCAAATTAATATAGTACAGAATTGTATATCTTAAAAAGATCGATATAAAAGTCGTCGATGCTATCTATTTATCTCTAAAGAATAACCCACAGTGATCATTTAATTTTTTATATATTCCAAAAAAATTGTGTTATTTACATAGCTGTTATATACAATACAGTATTATTCGTTATCCAATTAAATACATTGTATATTTTATGTAGACCAAAACTACCCTTAACAGTTTATCATTAAAATTGATATCTTAGGAGATATCAGCGATTTAAAATGCGCAGGTACAGCGATCAGCGCTACGCCACCTACATTTAAACAACTTAGATCAGCTAGTAATAAAATCAATCAAGTGATTTCATAATTATCTCTCGAATGTACTGTAATTGTACATATTGCGCGGTCTGTTCTAAGAGGAACCCACAACAAACTCAATAATAATGCTGTAAGAATGTTACAAAGACTCTTAACGTTTAGTTTATTAAACCTCACCATAAAATAGTAATATTTAATGGGTAAAATAATGTACATCATCAGGTATTACGTGTGGTCCTTGGGACAGGTGTCTCGTGTAAAGGTCACAGGAATTAGCGTCTTCTTTGATGTAATGAACTATTATATTAACCGCTGGCGAGGTAAAGACAGTATTTCATATTATGTCAGCAGGTTATAGAGCTTTAGCATGTAGGTAATCGATCTAATATTTTATAGGAAATTATCAATAACATGAGCAGACGTATCTATACAAATAAATAAAATTGAGGTGTGATAATTTTATATTGGGGGATAAACCGCTTCGTTATGAAACGCGTTACGGCGCTAGTTGTCTCTTTCACTCACGCGATAGGCAAGCTCCTCCTCTCTCATTCTAACACAACACTAACAGCGCTAGCCGTTACGGAGTGTTTAGTGTGCGATAGACATATACCATAGACAGTGAGTCTATAACCTAAAACTTCGTCAACAAAAGAATTTATTAGAAAAAAATAAATTGCTGCTCATCACCTAAAGTTCAGTTCAGTTGTGAATTTATAATTAAAGGTAAGTACCAGCCCATTAACGTTCCACTGCTGGGCACAGGCCTCCTCACTCATATGAGAGAGGGTTTTTAGAGCATAGACCCACCACGCTGCTCCACTGCGGATTGGCATAGTACACAAGTGCACTCTCTATTCCTTCACTCTCATAGTCCGATGTGACGGTAATCAGACACAACCGGAAAGAGATCAGGCGCAGGACCGACGGCTCTCCGTGGCACGGAGGTGGATCCCACCACCAACTTCCCAACTTCGGGCAAATATTAAGAAAATCTTAATAGAAAACTCAATATTCATTTTTTAATTGGCCCGACCCGAGACTCGAACCCAGGACCTCACGTCTGTAGTCGAACATGCTAACCACTAGACCAATAACTTTTATATTCTATTCTTCTCCTTATTATCCTTGTGTAATCTTAAATGGCCTTATTTTGTATCTCTAACGCTGTTGAATACAATTAAATAAATAAAATGGTAAATAACCTTTCCTTGCATAGTAGATAAAATAGAAATAACCTAACTTTTACTCAAGTGAAACAATTTCATATATTTTTTTTTAATTGTGTCTGTCTGTTTGTTCAGGACAACCTCTGAACCAACTGGACCTTGTATTTGACGTGACTTTCTTTTAGTTTTGGTTGTTAGCTAATGTTAAACAAAATAAGTCCATAAATCAATTTATAATTTTTATTTTCGACTAATTTCTGAAACGGATGGAATGGTTCTCTGCTTGATAGCTGATGTTAGAAGTAGTAACTTAAGCTGTTTTATGTTTACTACAAAGGGTATTGCATTATTATACCTTGTAAAAGTACACCAACAAATAAAAGCGAATCCACCGTAAATTTGTCATTATTTAACGAAATAATTAATTAATGTATGTATCATCAAAAAACCCGCCGCGGGCTCAATTCAATATTAATTAAACTTAAACGCAAAGTTTGTTATAGAAAACAATAAATAGTTTTGGTATTTTAATACCTGTCGTTTGCATAAAAGCTTTGTCTACTACAAAAATAGAAATCTATTGGCTATCTATATCTATCTTAGTTTCTCATTTGCTTCTTTCAGCGAGATGACGGTCTCGCAAAAGAAGGCAACAGCCCTTAGCCCAACTTCACTAGCGAGCGTTACCCCAATTATGCTCTCCAGTGAAAGATCTCCTCTAACCAGCGACAACAAGATATGCCGCTGGGGTGCCCACGCTGGATCCTCCGCTAGGGTATGGTGCGCCGTATCTACAGGAGCACCACATTCATGACAGACGGGCATTTCCTCACGGCCACAGACCCGGTGCAAGTAGTTGCCGAAGCTACTAGACCGGTCAGCACCTTCACCAGACGGTAGGAAAGAGCTCCGTGTCCCCCGGTGAGCCAATTGTCCAGGTGAGGCCGGATCCTCTCCACCGTGACTTTTCCCGCTGTCGGGGAAAGCCCTGATCCTCCGGCCCTTGTAGCTACTCTGTACTGATATGAGGTGTCGTCCGCCAGGAAAGCGTGCTAATCTGGTAAGAGGCAATTTACCTCTTATGGTTTCTAAGGAACTCGTACCGCAACAAATTTCTTAGCTGGGCGGCACGTCTTTGTTGGTACAGTGGTAACTAGCCACGGCCGAAGCCTTCCACCAGTCCATACTCAGACTATTTGAAATTTTCAAAACTGACCCTACCGGGGAAATAACTCGGGACCTCTACTAGCAAAGCGAGTACTCGCATCACTGCGGCAACAAAATACACTTCTATGAATACAGATACAAGAGCCATAGTCTTCTATGATAAATAGACTATCGAATACCAAAAGAAATTTATAATTCGAACCAGTAGTTCTAAATCTCCCCCGTAACAGCTTGATCAATATTTATTAAATGTCTTCGTAAATATTTGGTAGATCTGAGGGTAGGTTTAAAAATATTTTCAGCCACCTACCCGCATTGCCTATCTTTTAATATAATTCTATACGAAATTACGCGAATCAGCTAGTAATAGTATTTGTAGTCGCTAGTAATAGTGTTTGACGGCCTCGCTGGCGCAGTGGTGCGAGTATTCGCTTTGCTAGCGGAGGTCCCGGGTTCGATCCCCGGTAAGACGAATTTAGGAAATTGTATTTTCTAATTTGTCTGAGTCTGGACTGGTGGGAGGCTTCGGCCGTGGCTAGTTACCACCCTAAAGAGATTTGTGTTCCGCTACGATGCTGTGTAGAAACCGTATGGGGTATATCGCCTCTTAACAGATTAGCGCGCTTCTATCTTAGACTGTATCATCACTTACCATCAGGTGACACACAGTCAAGCGCTAATCTGTCAGCAATAAAAAAAAAATGTAGAATTTCTAATAACAAGACCTTTAGGAATACGTTTTAAAAGCTAAAATAAGCAAACGCTTAACAAATTAAAAATGCAAGGTACCTTTATAACGTATTACAGACAATGCGATACTGAAATAGGTTCATTTAGTAATTAAAAATGAAACACCATTCTAAGCGGGTATTCATTATTATTTTATATACAACTTAACTGCATTAATCAATGTTTGCCCTTTATTGTTTTTAGAGATCCCTGTATTATTATGAGGCACCGTATATAATGTGTAATTCATTTGACACATGATTGACGATAGTGCCACATAACTTACCGATTAAATAAATGCGTAATTTAGCACGCAAGTCTCAAAATTTCGACGCATGCGCGCTTTATTTATATGTCAATATATTTGGCAATTTGTTTTGCAGCATTATCAAAATTTGTAATTCACTTGATCCTTACGTTCTTACTTTAACAACTGCCTCATTGGTATAGTGTTAAGCCACAGATATGAAGTCCTGGGTTGTGCCAATTCAAAAATCGATATTGAGGTTTCTATTAAGATTTTCTCAATATTTGCCCGAAGTTAAGAAGTTGGCGGTGAGATCCACCCCCGTGCATCGGAGAGCACGTTAAGCCGTCGGTCCTGCGCCTGATCTCTCTCCGGTCGTGTCGGATTCCCGTCACACCGGACTATGAGAGTGAAGGAATAGAGAGTGCACTTGTGTACTATGCCTGCCAATCCGCAGTGGAGCAGCGTGGCGGGTCTATGCTCTAACAACTCTCTCTCTCTCTCCTATGAGTGAGGAAGCCTGTGCTCAGCAGTGAGACATTAATGGGCTGCTACTTACTACTTACTTACGTCTTACTATTCATTAGAACGTAAGTAAGTAAGTAAGTAGCAGCCCTTTAACGTCCCACTGCTGGGCACAGGCCTCCTCTCTCCAAGGAGCGAGGATTTCTAGAGCATAAACCCGCCACGCTGCTCCACTGCGGATTGGCAGTCATAGTACACAACAAGTGTACTCTCTATTCCTTCACTCTCATAGTCCGATGTGACGGGAATCCGACACGACCGGAGAGAGATCAGGCGCAGGACCGACAGCTTAACGTGCTCTCCGAGGCACGGGGGTGGATCACACCGCCAACTTCCCAACTTCGGGCAAATATTGAGAAAATCTTAATAGAAAACTCAATATTGGTTTTTGAATTGGCCCGACCTGGGACTCGAACCCAGGACCTCATGTCTGTAGTCGAACATGCTAACCACTAGACCAATGAGGCAGTTCATTAGATTCATTAGAACGTAATTTTTTTTAATTATTTAAAATAATGTAGTAAGTTACGTAGATTTATTTCGTTTTTGATTGCATATATAAACTTATAATATAGTTTGTGTTTATAAGTTGTCATAAATAAATGAGAAAAAAGTTAGTTGAAGTATGCGGGCCTTTTTTTTTGTCGCTGGGTAATGCATTTACGACTATGAACTCGCAATACCCACTAAAACCCAGCGGGACCGTCGTTAACCAGGAATGGGGAGCCAGAGATTTGTTGAGGCATTCCTTTTGGCTCTACGGTTGTAGTCGGCTTACAGATTTTCTACAGGGGGAGGAGTTGTATGAACCTCCTCCTCCTGTTTCCTACTTCCCTTCCTCGGGGCCGGAGTGCCTCAGTTTCATTCTCCCTCTCCCTTTGTCGTGATATGATGATAGTCTCGCAAAAGAAGGCAACTGCTCTCCAGGCCTGCTCACTGATGAGTATTGCGCCTGTAATGCTGGCCAGTGAGAGGTCTGGGCCGATCAGCTACGTCATGATGAGTCGCTGAGAACCCCAGGCGGGATATTCTGCCACAGTATGGTGAAGTATGCGGGCTATTGATTCAAAATCTAACTTTGTTTCAAGTTGTTTTAGACTTTATTATTCACATTTTTATCAAGTTGTTCCGGTCTGATGAAACATGATATAGGCACGAAAGTGTGGCATTTCCACCCGTATTTTTACGCAACGTTCCAGATGCGTAATACTTAGTACTATTTCTGTACGTTATTCGTCTGTTTCTCACGCAATTTCGTTTGTTTACACTATAATACTTGATTGTCAGCAGAACTCATACTTAACGATCTCTTACTTTTAAAAAATATCGTGAGATCGTTTGTAATTATAATTGAACCCAACAAAATTCAAAAATCTTCAAAAATAGTCGAGTTTCCAAGTTCATGAGAGTCAAGAACATGTGACAAATAATTTTCATATCTAAATATTGTATTTATAATACGAAATATGATAGTTAGACAGAAAAATAAGAGACAATGGAAAAAATTTACAAAATAAGATGGTTTTCATTAATACAATCAATAGTACGGAACATTGATCAATTAGAGCGTCTCACACTTGACCGGTTTGTAAATACGTATCAGTCTTAAGTAGGAAGCGAACTCCATTAGCGGGCAGATGTTTTTTTGCTCGGCAATTGATTAATCTGTCCAATGTTTCTACTTCATTTCCATACGAGTGCAGTGCTGCACTCACGCGAACGCCGCTGTCTTGTCTGGGATTCGATAATTAATATGCTAATGGTAAGGCACCCACCATTGGAACCGTGAGAAATATGGACCTTATAATATCTGTTAAAACCATCTGACCCGCGCAACTGTCTGCATTCTTGGGTGTGTAACTTCGCCATACTACGTGCCCGCTGAGACCTGCCTCCGCTTTTTAAATCTCTGATATCTACGAAAGTGTTTACGGCTCTCTCCTGAACTAAAGCTCAACCTCATAACACCAAATTCTATAATGACTCTTTCGCGGTTCGAGCCATAACTTTATGAAACGAACCTCAGAAAATAGGAGAAGCTAAATCTTTGGATATATTCAAGAAGGGGGTAAGGATTCATTACCTCTCTATATGTTCATAATGACGATGATATCTATTTGTTCTAAATTTTATTTATTATTTTATTATTAGATTATTATCTTTAAGATATATCTGGCTGGGCACACTGGGAGTGCTATAAAAGGAGCCTAGAGCGTGGGTTCGTTACGCATGCTTAGTGACTGCGTCAGGGCATGGACCGTTGTCTTTGTGATAACCAGTACTGCTATAATAAATCCACCAAACTTCTGCCCTTGTCAAATAGGCAAACTCATTACCATTTATTAATTGTATTATATAGATAATTATTGTCATATTCAAGCTTTTCCCTTCTGATGATTAAATCCAACATATTTAAGAATTTGTGTATATTTAAAAGTATATGTTAGTATATAGGAATATTTGTATGTGTATATGTATTGGGGAACACCACCAACCTTTTTTACCTCATATAATCTCCCTAACCCTAAGATTGCCTTTTTTTTGTCGCTGGGAAATGCTTTTACGCACTCTGAATAGAGTGTACAGCTCCATCCAGGAGTGTTGGACTCACTGTAACCAGAATACCCACTAAAATCCAGCGGAACCCTCTTTATCCGTATGGTGGATGCCAGATGTTCGCTAACGCATTCATCTCTGGCGCCCCGGATGCGTCCGACTCAAGGGTTCAAAAGAGGGGAAGCAGGCGCTCAAAATTGCACCGTCTTATACCTCCCCTTCTCCGGCGGGAGTCAGGTGCATCGACCGCTCTCTCTCTTTGCCTTTCTATTGCCTCCTTTTGCAAAATAACGGCCTCACAGAAGGAGGCAATTGCCGTCCAGCCGGTCATGCTACTGAGCATAGCACCCACTATGCTGGGCAGGGAGAGATCACTTCCAACCAGCGACGTTAAGACTTGGCGCTGGAGGCCCCAGGCCGGGCATTCTGCCAATGTGTGATACGCCGTATCAACAGCCGCATCACATTCACGGCACGCAGGCGTCTCTTCAACCCTAAGGTTGCCTGGTAGTCGCTGGTCAGCGATAAGGTCACTTAATCTATTAAGTGTTTTTCTGTGTTACTTGTTAAGAACAGTTTTGTTTTATTAAGATAATAATCTTCTTAACAGGACATAAAGGTGAGAAAGTAAAGTTGAACAGACTGTTTGGTAGGGGTCTACTCACTCATAAGAAAAACCAGACACATGGTCCAGAATTACTCCCTGAATTTGCGTGTTTCCTCAGGATGTTTTCCTTCACCGAAAAGCACCAAGGATAGAATCTACTATATATAATACTCTTCTCTCCAGTAGGTCATCGGCAGTAAGTGCCGTGTCTGTATAACTTGCTCTATGGTAGTAAATTTGCGTGCGCGGGCCCGGCAAAAACGTCACAATTTACGAGCAGCGCTGTGACTGACTGACAGGGTGTAGTGAGCCGTGCCCGCGCGAGCACGTCTCATAAATCTCATAACATTATATTTTAGTGATCCTTTGTAACACAATAAAACTAGTGTAATAACACAATCTAGCAGAGGTCCTAGGTTCGATTTCTGGCATGGAAATTGTTTTCTAATTTATTCATTTTTGGACTGCTAGGCTTCGGTCGTGGCTAACTACACCTCTGTCACCAAAGCCATGTTATAGAGAGATAAGATGTAAAATTCCTTATTATTATTCCTTATCCGATCAGGTATCTATTTCTGCTAATTGTAAATTGCAGTGGAAAATAATATCATAAAATGGTAAAGTTGGGTGGAGGGCGGTGGCCTTCTTTTGCGTGACCGTAATCTCGTTGAAGGAGGCAAATGAGAGGCTGAGGAAGCAAGTCGGTGGAGGATGGTTGGCAGAAGTCGTGCATATGCGCTTCTTGCTTCACCCCAGTGAATTGTAGATGCTCACAGCCGGTGTCATCCGGATTACTGAGTGGAATGCAGTTAGGGAACCTCTAGCGACCTCACTCATGGATGAGGAGGGATCAGCTGGGTTTTAGTGGGAGACCGGTATCTGGAAGTTCCACATATCTTTCATTGGGGTGCGTAAAGGCATTTCCCAGAGTAAAAAAGGCCTATACAGCACTTTTGAATGGTCTAATATCATTTTCATATTATTTTCAATGAAAGACTGACAATTGTATGAGAGAATAACTTAAAATCTAGAGTTACTAATAGTTCATGCCCTGTCCTGAGCAAAACCCACATGAAACTTAGTCACACTTTTTAAATCCCACGTTTCAGTAATACCTCAATTTACAGTATGATATTTTATGTAACTTACTATTAAGTTAAGGTAAGTAGCAGCCCATTAACGTCTCACAGCTGGGCACGGGCCTCCTCACTCATATGAGAGAGGATTTTTAGAGCATAGGCCCACCGCGCTGCTCCAGTGCGGATTGACAGGCATAGTACACAAGTGCACTCTCTATTCCTTCACTCTCATAGACCGATGTGACGGTAATCAGGCACAACCGGAAAGAGATCAGGCGCAGTGCCGACGGCTTAACGTGCTCTTCGAAGCACGGGCTGAAGTTAAACTGCCTCTTTGGTCTAGTGGTTAGCATGTTTGACTACAGACATGAGGTCCTGGATTCGAGTACCGGGTCGGGCCAATTCAAAAATCGATATTAAGTTTTCTATTAAGGTTTTCTGAATATTTGCCCGAAGTTGGGAAGTTGGCGATGTGTTCCACCCCCGTGCCTCGGAGAGCACGTTAAGCCGTCGGTCCTGCGCCTGATCTCTCTCCGGTCGTGTCGGATTCCCGTCACATCGGACTATGAGAGTGAAGGAATAGAGAGTGCACTTGTGTACTATGCCTAGCAATCCGCACTGGAGCAGCGTGGTGGGTCTATGCTCTAAAAACTCTCTCTCATATGAGTGAGGAGGCCTGTGCCCAGCAGTGGGACGTTAATGGGCTGCTACTTACTTTTACTTCCTTTCTATTAAGTTAGTGACATCGTTAGAACTTCTGGTAGTTTGTTGTTGAAACGTACACAGTTACTCTTGAATTTAATCTTTCTCGTGTAACATTAGCAATCTCCTTTTATCACACACTGAAGAACCGTTATGTTCATAGATATTCAAATACAGAACACTAGTGTCGTATGTACGGTTCGCACTTGGCCAGTTTTTTATTCCCTCAGAATAGCAGATTATATTATAGCACGGTTAAACGGGAAATGCATATAAAACAAGCACCTGTCTCTCGTGTAGGCTTTTTAACGATGCAGTAAAATGTGCCTTCTTAGACCACTGCAGTTTTGTTGCGATCAATTTTGATATAATTTCAACTTTTATTACTCAAAATAAGCCTAAACCCTTAAAGTAATTACATAAATATAGCTTTTTATATTCATTTAAGTGCTTAAAATATAACGCAAGAATTGCAAGCCTATCGCTGGTCTGTATTAAGAAAGTCGGATCTGTAAAAGCACAACTGTTCAGGACAATGGTTTAACAAATATTAGAAATAGTGAAAGTGTAATTGTTAAAGTGAATTAGAATATAAATAACTTCCACAAACTCCCGGACCTTTCATTTGTGTGCTACAACCTATCAACTAAGTCAACCTCCGCCATATACTTCTTAAACTGGTTAAGTGCCAAACTATACACCAGGAAAGCTGTACCGTTTACAGTTAGTTTCATTGATAAAATCTTTCAAATATCACGTCAAGCGTGAAACCTAACCTCGTAATACATGCTCTAAGTTTAAGACATCAGATTGTACACTTTTTATTAACTAAAGTAATTTCAAACAGCTCTCCTGAAGAGCTGTGCTTTTGCAAATCAGACTTTCTTAAAAGACGTTTAGCGACAAGTCTTCTTTAAATATGTTCCAATTGTCGTTGTTGCGAAATCACAACATAATCTGTGCATTAAAAATATTAACATGGTTAAAAACGAAGTATCATCCTTGGGCATCGTGAAATACACCTTTTTTTTGACGCTGGGAAATGCATTTACGCCCCCCGGGTAGGAAATGTGGGACTTACTGAAAGTCAAAATACACATTCCACTCTGGTATCCCAGATGTAGCCGTCTCATCTGATCATGGAGATCATCATCATCAATCGATCATGCAAGGGTATGGAGATACGCAAATCTCCGCTTCCTGCTTCCCCGCCTCCATCGAAGAGGGTATTTAACAGCTTCACAAAAGGAGGCAACTGCCTTCCAGCCCATCTCGTTGCCAAGCATTGCGCCAACTATGCTCACCAACGAGAAGTTCCCTTCAATCAGCGATACCGCGACGTGTTGCTGAAGTCCCTACGAACACTCTACCACTGTGTGATACGCCGAACCTATAGAAGCATCACACTCGTATCAGGCGACTGATTCCTCACAACCAATATACTGATGCAGGTATTTACCAAAACAAACTACTAAACCCCGTCTTCTGGCCACCAAGAAGACAAGTATCGTCTTTAAGAAATAAAAACTATTACTTCTGTTGCTTACTGATTAGAGCTTGAACTGATGGTACTTGATGATATAGTCTAAGGTAGCCCTTTTCACCTGGTATAATGAGGTGTTTACCTGTTATCTTTTTACACAGTATCGTATCGTAGCGCAAATATTTTCCTTGGTGTCTTCGCTTATAGGATGGTAACTGCCGAAATTTCCTGATCAGTTAAATGTGGTCAAAGAATTTATGTTTCTCCATAACTGCTTCATTGGTCTAAGAAGGTCCTAGCTTCTATATTGAGTTTTCTTTTAAGAACTTCTTAGCATTAGCCCTTTTTTGTGTATCTCGCTAAAGGAGGCTAATGAGAGGCAAAGGGAGAATGCTGCTAATGCTCTTCCTCTTCGTCGAAGGAGGCTAGATGGCAATGGGCTCAGGTATATTCCACTATTCCCCTCAGTAAACTGTTATAGTACTGTAGATTGTTATAGTCGGCATCATCCAGGTGACTAGAGTGGAATGCGAAATGGGATCCTCTAGTGATCTTACCCAAGGATGACGAGGGATGCGCTGGGTTTTAGTGGGTATTCTGGTTTCAGCGAGTCACGTATTCCCGGTTGGAAGAATTCTTATTCTTCCGTTAAAAGCATTTCCCAGCGATAAAAAAAGCCCTTTGTTGTGCAGTTGTCGGTGTGCTCCACCCCGTGCCTCGGTCCTGCGCTTGATTTTTCTAAGTAAGTGTCGGATTGCCGTCACATCCCACTATGAGAGCGAAGGAATGGTGAATACATTTGTGTTAGCGCATACATTTGTGTTCTTTACCTACCCAGGTATGGAGTAGCTTTAAAAACACTGTCTCCTATGAGTGAGGAGGTCTGTGCCCAACAGTGGGACATTAATGGGCTTCTACGTACCTATACATTCATACATATTATACATTACATTTGTGTTAATATGATATAATAATATAAAAAGGTTATAACGATGCAAACTATAACACAAGGCAATGAAAAACTTGAAGTTTACTACGATTGTAATTTACGAGATCTTATTTTTTTAAATTAAAATAAAAAGTATCTAATCTTTGATTTTAAAATTGATTTTGGTGATCATCTAAATCCACTAGTTGCTGGTTTAAATCCTAATCCATACCAATTCAAAATTGATATTTTTCTGTAGAGATATTCTTGGATTACACATTGAAGCGTTAATCGCTAATCTCTACATGAGACTTAACAGTCATGGGTGAAACTTGGGTAGAAGATAACTATTACAAACTATTTAAATGCCATCAAACCTCACTGGAATGCCAGAAGTTGAAACAAAACATGTTTTTTAACCGCATTAGTATGCCGAAAAGACATCGATTGTGGTCGCCCAATTGTATGCTTAATACGTACACGACTCCCTTTATCCCTTCCGAAGGTATGCAAAATACTTCTTTTTTTACTCCTGACCCTTTTTGATCATATCTGATACAAGTGCATTGTTCATAGAGCTTATTTATTAATAGACATGCGCGTGCGCGTGAAGCTTTTATGCACATTTGCGTTTGTAATTTAATTTTTTATAGAGTATGTAACGTTGATGCTTAATTGCCATAGAAATAATGCAACCAACGAGTGTCTTATCTTGTTATAATGCTGTATCCAGACATGTGTTGATAGTTTTGATGGAAAGAGAAAGAGACGCTTTTATTCTTCATCATAAACATTATCAAGATTAATTTTAAACGTATTTAAATTGATTAGGAATAATATTTTATCCTCACTGCCTCATTGGTCTAGTGTTTAGCATGTTCGACTAAAGACATGAGGTCCTGGGTTCGAGTCCCGGGTCGGGTCAATTCAAAAATCAATATTTTGTACTAAGATTTTCTAAATATTTGCCTGAAGTTGGAAAGTTGGCGGTGTGATCTACCCTCAGAGATCTACCCGTGCCTCAGAGAGCACGTCAAGCTGCCGGTCCTGCGCCTGATTTCTCTCCAGTCGTGTCGGATTTCCGTCACATCTCTAAAAACCCTCGCTTTTCGGAGTGAGGAGGCCTGTGCCCAGTAGTAGGACGTTAAAGGGCTGCTACTTACTTACTTACTAATATTTTATCCGTCTGAAAGCTATCAAATTGCGGCAATGTACGTAATAACTGCCTCATTGGTCTAGTGGTTAGCATGTTCGACTACAGACATGAGGTCCTGGGTTCGAGTCCCGGGTCGGGCCAATTCAAAAATCAATATTGAGTTTTCTATTAAGATTTTCTCAATATTTGCCCGAAGTTGGGAAGTTGGCGGTGTGATCCACCCCCGTGCCTCGGAGAGCACGTTAAGCCGTCGGTCCTGCGCCTGATCTCTCTCCGGTCGTGTCGGATTCCCGTCACACCGGACTATGAGAGTGAAGGAATAGAGAGTGCACTTGTGTACTATGCCTGCCAATCCGCAGTGGAGCAGCGTGGTGGGTCTATGCTCTAAAAACCCTCGCTTCTTGGAGTGAGGAAGCCTGTGCCCAGCAGTGGGACGTTAATGGGCTGCTACTTACTTACTTACTTTACTTACGTAATAATTATTTATGGATTAAAATATATGTAATAAGTTAAGATTAAAAGATAGACATATGTGGTAGTTAACTTTTTTGTAGATCTATAAAAGAGGAATTATCCTTCCATACATTGTTTTACTATATCTTTAAAGAATAAGGCAGCGTTATAAATAGAAGATTTATTGTAGCCTTCTGAGTGGTTTACTGATTGCGGCATTATAAATGACAATTAATTATAAATTTAAATGGATTTTGTGAGTTAACCTTAAAAGATAGATATATATGATCGCGGACTTTTTTGTAGACCTATAAAAGAGCAATTATTCTACCATATATTGTTGTGTTATATCTCTAAGAGATTAGTCAGCGTTTGCGTATCTCCTTCGCTTCTTTCATTCTCGTTAAACCTTTCATACAAGTTCGTCGGTTTAGAGTACTCTTGACCTGGCCGTTATTTAAAATGTCCTGGATTTGGTCCAGGAACGTTCGCCTTGGTCTTCCCCTTCCAACTTTCGCATTCACTCTTGACTCATAAATCCTTTTTGTCAGTCTCCTTTCATTCATTCTCTCTACATGCCCAAACCATCTAAGCATACCTTTCTCAATTTTAGTCACTACGTCTTCTTTTATACCACAACGTTCTCTTATCACACTATTTCTTACTCTGTCACTCAGTTTTAATCCACTCATGCTTCTCAACGCTCTCATCTCTACCGCATTTATTTTTTCACTACCATACATAAGTGTTGGCAACAACACTCCAGCAATTCAATCAATCAATTTAAACAAAACTTTAATGAATTATATACCTAAACCTTCCTTTGAAACTAGTCGATCTACTGGTGCAAAACGCAGCTAAATCCGTTAAGTAGATTTGTGTTTATCGTGTACAGACAGACGTAGCAAAGGAACTTGTTTTAAAATTTGTAAAGGATAAATAAAAATGTCAGTCGCAGGTGTGAACGTTGAGTTAAACTGGTAATAAGCATAAACATAATTACATCTCTTAGAACAAATAATTAAATACAATGAGGAATGACCGAAATGTGTTCGTTCAGTTCAACAACAATTATGCGATAAGTGCCCTACAACGGGTATGTGTGAATCGTTTCTTGTTAAAATAACTTGACTTAGTAAGGTTGTATTGAATTAAAGCTGCACATAAGTGAATAGGTTTAAATTATTATATAACCGTTATGGCTTAGATAGATAGCTCTTTATTGTACAACAGAAACATAAAACAAGTAATACAGAGAAAAACTTAAAAGCATAATACAATTAGACAACCTTAGGTTAGAGATATTACATACATCGTCATCGTCGTCGTCGCTTCAACCGATGGACGTCCAGTACTGGACATAGGTCTCACGTAATGACGTCCACAAGGCCCGATCTTGCGCCGCCTGGTTCCAGCGGCTACCGGCGACCCTCTTTATATCATCAGTCCACCTTGTGAGGGGTCTGCCTATACTGCGCCATCCGGCGCGGAATCGCCACTGCAGCACCTTCGGCCCCCAACGTCCATCAGTCCTTCGGACTATATGCCCCGGCCATTGCCACTTCAGGTTCGCGATTCGTAGAACTATGTCGGTGACTTTGGTTCTACTACGGATCTTTTAATTTCTGATTCGATCACGTAGAGAAACTCCGAGCATAGCCCTCTCCATCGCACGCTGAGTGACTCTGAGCTTCCGCATACAAATCAAATACATGAAGACATGAAGTCAAGACATGAAGTAGTATATGTATATAAACAAACTTATAATGACATATTCTAGAGCGATGAAGGTTCAGAAATCATTTATCTAAATAACCGCAATACACATATATAACTAATTACTCATTTGTCTACTGCCTCATTGGTCTAGTGGTTAGCATGTTCGACTACAGACATGAGGTCCTGGGTTCGAATCCCGGGTCGGGCCAATTCGAAACCGATATTGAGTTTTCTATTAAGATTTTCTCAATATTTGCCCGAAGTTGGGAAGTTGGCGGTGTGATCCACCCCCGTTCCTCGGAGAGCACGTTAAGCCGTCGGTCCTGCGCCTGATCACTCTCCGGTCTTTTCATTTTCCCGTCACATGGGACTATGAGAGTGAAGGAATAGAGAGTGCACACTTGTGTACTATGCCTGCCAATCCGTAGTGGAGCAGCGTGGTGGGTCTATGCTCTAATAACCCTCGCTCCTCGGAGTGAGGAGCCCTGTGCCCAGTAGTGGGATGTTAATGGGCTGCTACTTACTCATTTGACTGTAGATAAAGGTGATTATTTGAATTATATAAATGTAAATATCTGACACGCAAATGACCAAGGGTAGAAAACTATCTTAAATTTTTTTTTTACATTGTGTTGCTATTATGTGGTAGGTTATGTGTTGTACACTCGATCTTGCAATCCATATAGTAAGGAAAAAAGTAAGTAGCAGCCCATTAACGTCCCACTGCCGGGCACAGGCCTCCTCCCTCATATGAGAGAGGGTTTTTAGAGCATAGACCCACCACGCTGCTCCACTGCGGATTGGCAGGCATAGTACACAAGTGCACTCTCTATTCCTTCACTCTCATAGTCCGATGTGACGGTAATCCGACACAACCGGAGAGAGATCAGGCGCAGGACCGACGGCTTAACGTGCTCTCCGAGGCACGGGGGTGGATCACACCGCCAACTTCCCAACTTCGGGCAAATATTGAGAAAATCTTAATAGAAAACTCAATATCGATTTCGAATTGGCCCGACCTAGGACTCGAACCCAGGACCTCATGTCTGTAGCCGAACATGCTAACCACTAGACCAATGAGGCAGTCTGCAATCCATATATATAAAAGCAACTCTTTTTTTCTTTGTTATCGATAAACTTGAAAACTACTAAACCGATCGGCAAGAGACCATCACCAATCGACGCGGAATTAATTGTAGAAGGTTTTAGGCTATTAATTTTTTTAATTCCATCTACCCTTTACCATTTTTTTTTTCAAATTTACGTGGACAGTCATTTGATTCTGGTACGAAAACTCGAGCGCACACAGACCGGCAAAATGTCTAACGTCACTTCAATGCTTATAATGCGTTTCCACACACCCTCCCACGCATTCACCCACGTACTCCCACGCATCCATCCACGCACTCCCATACATCCACCCACGCACTCCCACGCATCTACCCCTGCATCCACAAGGTTGTTACATAAATTATTAGACCAGATTAGATTATTCATTTATGTTACTATCTTTTGTTTAAAAATTATTCATCTATCATAGGTTATGTCGTCATTTATCTACGTTATCTTTTGTTGCAAAACAAAAAAGATTCTGTGTGTCATTTAATCGATTGTGTTTTGTTTAGTATTTGTAAAACTGAAAGCTGCCACATTCCAAATCTTTTTGACAGAACGAAGTCTGCCGGGTCTGCTAGTAAATATATATGAAGTGATTTGAAAATCTACTAAAGCTATATTTAAATGAGTAATCGCCGAGTTTCTTCCCGGTTATTTTACAGCGGAATAAACTTTCATGAACCGGTAGTAGATTTGTTACCAACGGACGATGCAAAAGCCTTAAGCCTACTTGAATATTTTGATTTAATACATATAAATAAACCGTAAACGTCGGATTGTTATTTGGATTGCACATTCCATCCGGCGATGACAGTCGTCAGAGTCACGTGACGCGGCCGTCAAACCGTCCTAAATACAAATAGGGAGATTGACAGTGACACGATATGGAGCTGTCACCCGCCACGCCGCTTTCAGCCGCGTTTCTGACAGGTTATTTTCGCGAGCGCAAAATGATTTTATAAATTCGCCACGCATCTCTTATTGTAAGCAAAAACCGATATATATTTTTTAATACACAGGTTAACTTGACTGTAATCTCATCTGATTTTAAACGATGTCGATATACGTTTGACGTCATCGCTGTCGCAGTGGTGCTAGTACACGCTTTACTAACAGAAGCCCCGGGTTCGATCTCCGGTAGGACATTTTCTAATCTGTCTGAGTTTGGACTGATGGGAGGCGTCGGCCGTGGCTGGTTACAAACCCTACCTGCAAAGTAACTTTCGTACCCGTTCTGAGAAGAACCCATAACAAACTCAGTCGGGTGTCCTTTTCTTAGCAACAACGTTATTATTACAACATGACTTTAATTTTTCAATTAGTTCTCTTTTAATAGAATGATCTATCTAGAAGGCCTTCTGTAAGGTTGTTATAAAAACGTACACAACTTATCTTGTGCCGAATGATCAGTTTAAATAGTTTATATAAGTATATAACTAAAGGCAGTGTTATATATGTTTTTTCCTTAATAAGTATTAAATGTATCAATGAGATGGCCTGATAAGGTTGCGCGGCGACAACGGCGGTGGGGGGAGGGGGATGTGCGAGCCTTAAGTGAATGAGAACAAAACGAAGGGACAGCGCGTTGATGTAGATTTACGTGCTGCGGCCGTGGGGTGCTCTACTGGGCTGACCTGCGGAGAGCAACCCGTGGAGCCGCCTCACTACTAAAATAACCACGTAATTTACCACAGCCATTTAGGTTTTTGAAGTGAAACTTCTAACAGCACGGTATGGAAGAATTTGTGTTACGCCTTACGTGATTTACATATATGTGTGTGTTGCGGACAAGACCACCGAGCCTAGCGCGTCACCGGCGACTAACTTTGATTGGTCAACCGCCGGCGACATCCCCCCGCACCTGTTTTTTTTGACAAACACACACTCGTGGCATTCCTCAGTGAGCTCCCTACGGGCCACCCGGCATAGATACCTCCCGAAGCACCCGTGCCCTGAGAGGATCTGGGCCGAGTGGAAAGTGATCACGCCGTGACCACGAGACACCCACCGACCAAGGAGCAGAGACACGGGGGGTCGACTCTCTGGACGGGCGTCCGCCCTCCGCCAATATACGTCCGAGTGTACGTCCAGCTCCCAGGATATGGTGCGCTATCCTCGAGCAATCCTGACTGCCACGACTCGCTGCGCACCTCGCAGCAGAGCCTTCGAAGGTGGCGTCAAATCTCCCGCCCAGATCGGGGTCCCGTACTGGGCCATCGATCGTACCACGCCTGCGTACAGGCGACGGCACCCTACCTGCGGCTTGCTGACGTTGAGCAGAAGTCTGCTCAACGTGCCAGCCGTCTATCCCCTCCCCCCACACCTGCCTCAACACCCGCTCTCGCCTGTCTCCTGCTCGTCGCGGCCGCGAGTACGTACCGGGTGGGATAGTAGTATAAAGTGATTTGAATTTGTAAGTTTACCCTCCTGGTATGTCCGAAACGTCGATTTACATAAGGACTCAGAACTCCCCACGATAAAGAGACATTTTAAAACGCTCTCAGAAAATTATTTCGATAGAACTTTAAATCATAGAAACCCACTTCTGGTTAACGCGTCCTCCTATAGGATAAGTCTTAACTTTCCGCCTGGAAGGAGACGGCCTAACTATGTCCTTAAACCCAATGACTCGGTGACAATCGGCAATCTACTTTATCAGATAGTGCCCGATACAAACAGAAATGAGTCGAATTCCTTAATTTTTGACGCCACCCGGACGTGGACTTCACCCACGTTCCCGGGGGTGTTCTTAATCTGTTCAAGACCGCCCTGAATGGCCAATATGTAATTGATGATAATGTTGTTCCAAGCCGAGGCTCTGTATCTCAGGAGACCCCCTAGGAGCAGCGCTCCCAACAGAGCGAGCTCTTTTAAGGGCTCGTACTCGAAAAGTGGCGGCCTCCTTAAGAGCCTGTCCTTCCCTCCAGTTACGCAGTGAAAGCCATTAGGGCTAACAGCTAAAGACGCTCCGAAAAAAAATGGGTTACCTTTTCGCTTTAGACTCCCGAACGGAGTAGATCCCATAACTAAGCGCGAATTGCGTCTCTGAACAAACAAAGAACCGCAGCATTGTATTTGGAAAACCGAACTATCGAACCCACTGACCCAAACACCGAACCCGGACGATCTGTACCATCAAGAACCGAAGATCGAAGCCTCCTGGCAGTTGTGAAACGTCTAAATATTTAAGTAAAATGGTAGGTGCGGCATGAGAGATGGCGGTTCGCCAGGTCTCACACACCTTGATAGATATGAAAAAACTATCATTTCCTGTATGTGTAAACTCATGAAGTAAAACTCTTTTTATGTCGCTTTGTGAAGAAGCAATTTACAAGAAGTAATTTACCTCTTATGGTATCCTCACAGCTTCCTAATGAAACCCTAATTTTTGCTCGTTGGCACGTTTTTGTTAGAACGACAACTAGCTAAAGTCAAAGTCTCCCACCAGTCCTTTGCCTTTCTAGGAATCGTAACCAGATCGATTACGAGTATGGAAGAACCTGATAGGTACATAACTTAATTTTTCTAATTCAAGTGTGTCTCAAAGACCCAACAGCCACTTATACATAAAGTCAAAGTCAAAGTCAAAATATCTTTATTCAAGTAGGCCTGTTACAGCACTTTTGAATCGTCAAATATTGTTTTTTCTATATATTATTTCAATGAATGACTGATGATAGCATTAAAGAACGACTTACAGTCTAAAGTTACGAGGGTTCCTTCGCGCCCTGATCTGAGAAGAGACCACAACAAACTCAGTCGGGTGTACGTTTTTTTTTTTGTTATGACCATTACAATATATTATTCTATATACAAGTAGAGCAATTTATTCACTCGTATACATAAGTTTCACTTAAATAAATGAAACTAAAGCGATGTTTAAGACTAGCTACTTCACGCAAATCTCCGTGCCATTATTTGAGACAGGATCGCGAGCTGTAGATAGCGCGGCAGACATTTTTTGCTGTGTATTTTTTGTTTGTGTTCTCGCTTTGTGTCCACATACGCTAATACTAAGGGACTACCGATCGTTGTAGGCTCTATGTTCTCAAGAAATTCCTTATACAAGCTCTTAGAGGATTCAATTTGCGAAGAATACGCCTTTCAGACGCATTTCTTTGGAAAATAAACACACAACTGTTGTGGACCTACCAATTACAACATTCTTCAAATTTATCGTTTCATAACATTTATACTGCATAGGTTTTCTACTTAGCACTCGACGTGGATACCATGCTTTTTTTTTCACGCTGGGAAACGCCTTTACGCACCCCGTTCAGACAAAATCTGAACGGGAGTGTGGGACTCGCTGGCAGTAAGCCAGAATACACCACTAAAACCCAGCGATACCCGCCCCATCCTTTAGTGGAGCACCAGAGGATCGGTTGACGCAATCTACCCTGGTACTCCGGGATACTACTCCTGCTGGGAATTTAGGAAGGGGGTAGGAGCAGCGCAAATCTACGCCTCCTACCTCCCAACCTCCTGCGCCGGAGAAGAGGAGCGTCTATAGAATCCTCCCTCTGCCTCTCATGTGCCTCCTTCAGCGAAATAACAGATTCGCAGAAGGAGGCCACTGCCTTCCACTCCCTTTCGTTAGTGAGCATTGCGCCAACTAGACCCTCCAACGAAAGGTCTCCTCCGACCAACGACGACAAAAGATGCCGCTGGGGTCCCCATGCCGGGCACTCTATTAGAGTGTGTTGCACTGAATCAAGAGGTGCATCACACTCATGGCAGGCGGGCGTTTCCTCTCGGCGAACAATCTGATGCAAGTACTTGCCGAAACAACCATGTCCAGTCAGCACCTGCACCAGCCTGTAAGAAAGAGATCCGTGGCCCCTAGACAACCACTTTTCCAGGTGTGGACTGATCGCCCCCACTGTAATTAGACCCGCCGTTGGAGATTCCAGGTCTTCACGCCACCTCTGGATCAGTACTCTCTCTGCTAAGGACCCAATCCTCCTATCATCTTCGGCATCTGTTGGTGCCCGTTCGGTACTTGCAGCCGCCCTGCACCGATAGGTAGCTGCTAGTCTCCGCCCGGAGTTCCCAGGGGAGGTCGCCTGCAAGAAGAGTTGCTGCCGTCCACGAAACTGTACGGTATCCCCGTATTACTCTGACCGCTATTATTCTTTGAGGATACCATGCTTACATATTATAAAACATAGTCCTCTGTGGCGTCTGCCTGTATACTCAAGATACTTGACAGATTTTCATACGATTTCTACTTAATACAAAATGTTAATATACAACGATAATTGCGAGAACTGTCAGAAGAAGTCAAGCCGGAAAAGAGCTTTGTTCGAAAATGCTGCCTGAACCATTGAAGATTCAAAAAACCTATATATATATAACGAGGTTCGTTGGGGCGCCCCGCTACCAGGATGGTCACTCATCTTGTTGGATCAGAAATAATAGACAACTAACGTAGAATAACTTTGTATGTACTTGGTTGATTACTCGTTCTAATTACAATATTATCGAAGATTGAAACGATCTTCAACGATTCAAAATTGGAAACGCAGTGAGTTCAACACAACGTGGCGACTACCGTTCGCTCTCGCGTTCCGTCACTGACTGCCGAATGCCGATCACATTCCCGTTCTTATAACCTCTTCCAACCCCCCCAGATGTCAAACATCCTGTCAACAAACTGTCACCACGTTGTATTGACTTCACTCAAGATAACTACTTGACGTTTCCGTTACATTCCATTACTTTTAGATTAATTAAGAAATCATTAAATTGTTATCTGATTTTAACAACTGATTTGTTGGCACTGCGACATATATAATAAAAAATTTAACAAAAAAAGAATGCCTTCAAAACAAACTGTTACAAATATTAATATGCTCTAAAAAGTAAAAAATAATATGCGTATTCTTTGCGCATATTATTTATTACAGTTTGTTTTAAAGGCGGTTCTTTTTTTGTTAATTTTTTTATAATTTTTAGTGAATCTGACGTACACTAACAGATTTGCCTGAATATGGGTACAACGTTTTGCTCAAATGAGACCGCGCCGTTTAAAATGAAAGAACTTTGCAAAGTGAAATTTACATTGATATCGCCACATCCGGGATCGAACCCGCAACATTAATATGTAAAAGTTTCCTACTCCCCCCCCCCAACCTTGCTACCACCGCTTCGCACGTCATACACCTTCTAATATTGTGATGCAGCAACAAACGTAAGGTCATTGCCATTTGACTACAGACAGTTATATATTCTGCCATAAATCGCACCTGTTCTGTAAGCTGTTGAGGAGTTCCATTAATCATCATATTTGACTATCACTTGACCATACCCAAGTTACGGTAGGCAACTCAAATATCTGGATAGCCTATAGAAGATTCTGTCGAGTATCGTTCATTTGCTCCTAAGAATTGAAGAGTTCCGTCACTTTGTCATGGAATCCATCATCAGAACCTAACCAAACAATCACAAAATAACCCTTGAAGAATATCGTTCCCAATAAAAAAAAAATCATCGAAATCAGTTGGCGTGATCTTGAGTTATTCGTCCATTTGTCGCGCACTTAATGCAAATTTAAGACTTATCTGGTTTTCTCATGGACGCCATCATCAGAACTGGATTTAAAAAAAAATGGGACCCTATGACGAGATCCACCTTTCAGAACAAAAAAAATACAGACGAATTGATGAATCCTCCTTTTTTGAAGTTGGTTAATGAAATAAATTAAAGTACTAAGACTAGTATAGACATCTAATTCGATGGTAGAGCTGACGTGATAATGTGCTCTATTTGCTATGTGAAGCCAGGTTAGATCGCTAGTAAATCTAAAGATACATCGGTCAAGCGATTCACTATTTATGTCATACGAAAGGTGCAGTACAAATACAGTCTACACTTAGTATTCTGAATGTGTACGTCAAGACAAGTTAACAAAAGGCAATTGTTTAGTTACGAAACCTTTACTAAAAGAGAGTCGCACATGTCCTCTTGACAAACGGAACAGATGCTGTTTAATTTTACATTTTATATCAAAGTGTAAATAACAAGTAGAATATTATTTGGTCTTGCTGGAAAGGGCACCTCACAAAAGTTTAGTTAGACTTCTGTGACGTATAGCATTACAGGACAATGTATTTCACCAAATATATAATAAAAGAGAGATGGTCTCGCAAAATGAGGTAATCATTCTCTACCATATTTTTGTGTACCTAAGGAAAAAGACAGGAGTGTCAGAAGCACAGGTAGTACTAGAATACCCACTAAAAACAGTGGAACCCTCGTCATTCGTGAATGGAAGAATCAGAGCATGAAACCGGCCCAAAAGTGCTCTACTGGGGGAGGAGTTGAATAAATCTCCATATCCTGTTTCCAACCCTTCTCCGTCGGGTATGTTTGGACTGCATTCGCCCACTCTCTTTGCTGTGCAAGGATTCTGAAGGACTCAACCAAACGATAGCTTTCCATAAGATTCTCCATCGTTTACTCCAACATCTAGCATAGTACAATAATCGTTACAACTAATTCAATCATCGTTAACGGAGGTCTTAGACCAGTGCCAGCAAAAGATATTGCTAAAACATTAAGCCAGAGATTATATCCAAGTGTGACACACCAAGACGACGTCACTCTAATACACCCTAACGATCGTGTTCTCCTAAGTTCTCCTTATAAAAATCTGATGAAAGATGCAGGGAAACATCATAAAGCTACGTATCCCGCAAGCAAGTCCGCAGTAAAGCTTTAGAATGTCTTATAACTTATGCCCAGAAACAGATGGACAATAAACTAAATAATAAGAGTTTCTTAAAGAAATATCTTACTTGTGCCACTGTAGATTGTTCAGACACCTAGTCAAGACAAAAATGTAAAAACATTCCTGCAAATTGCATTAACACAAAGCCACAACTGCGAATGCAATTGTAAAACAAAATGGAGGCTAATTATTTCGCCTCACATGTCCTAGCACTAAGTTGACACGCCACGTCGCGATACGGTGGTCACCTGCTCATTACGGAATTTCGATGCGCTCACGCACGAGCTGGACTTTGAGGCTTTTAAGGCTACATTTACACGCTCCGTCTTCGAAAAAGTACGAAATACAGTTTTTAAGCTCAACCGTAGTCAGTTATTAACTGCAAATTTAATTGGGCTTCCTCGAAAAGCACCATCAGCAGCAAGTCTGAATGTTTGAACTTGTAACCTCTAATCGGAACTAGATCCCTCGTAACTTTAGAATACATTTGTAAGTCGTTCTTTAATATCACCATCAGTCGTATGGGTGTACTTATAATTTAAACTTGCTGTGCTAGGAATATATTTAAGCTTCGTGATCCTACAAACGTTAAAGCCAATCATCTAACCAATTCTAAGGTGATGGTTATTTTGCTAATACAAAATTTTTAATTTGCGTACAAACTTTTGGTATACTCGTCTGTTTAATCCTACTCTTTAAGTATTATAAAAATGAGTATACGGTTTATCCAATGTTGTATAATAGATCCTGATTACTTATCATAGACATTAGTTGGATCAATAGAATAGACAACAACTAACACTTAAAATAGATTAGACTCTAAGTTAGTTTAAATATTATGTACATAATTCTTTTAATAAATATTATATCTTAAAGAAGCAATGGCATTTTTTGCGGGTATTTTACGGAATGTGCAAACGTGGCTTTAGTGTTAAACGCATTTTAATGCAATCTGTCGTCGTGTGCGGACGTGTTCATGGACACGATTAATAAACCGATTAATTCATTTTATTCGGATGTTAGGTATAGTATTGTTAAAAATATTTACTTAACAATGCTTTTTATTATTATAATAAAATATAATGTCAAAATAATATCAATTTGAATTGACACAAATCTTTTTCAATCGTAATTAGCCTGACCATTGGTAACTAATATATTACGAGCTCAGAAAGTTAATTGTGCACTTTCAAATTTAGTTTCACTTTTTAAGCTGTTTTTAATATTCTTTTCCATTATAAAAAGCTGTTTATACAAAATTGGTCACGAGATTCTGTAAAAATTACGTAGAGAGATATTCAAACAACATGGCGATCTTTCACCGTTTTTTTAAGCTTTTGTTTCTTGTATTAAAAATGTATATTTCGCTTTTTTTACTGTATAAATTTTTTTCTCATTTTTCATATCAAAACAGTTACGGTTGCGGGTATCTTACGGAATGTGCATACACAGCTTAAGTGATAAACGCATTTCGCTGCTATCTGTCATCGGGAGCAGACGTGTCCACGGGCACGATTAAATCTCAACGCGGTGGTCATTATAATAAAACCTCGTAATAGGCCTCGATAGAGGCCGAAATGTTTCGTTTGCTTTAGTAAATATTATTTATGGATGTCGAATTCCTTTATTAGTCAAACAGATGCATTTTATGTATTACAATTATTAATTTATGACTACTTGATAAATATGATTGAACAAAATATTTCTTATTTACATGACTATTAAAAAATTTCTTTTGAACCGTTATTTGGTAGCAAATTTATTAACTATTATATGCTGGTTCTACTGAAAATGAATCTAGAAGAAACTGTACACTCTGTTAAAAATTTCATGAAACTGAATTCAAATCCAAACAGTTTTTGTTATTTAAATAATCGGCAGGTGTATGTAAAAATTGTATATTTACGTACAATAATCGTTTCTACATAATATTTTAGTACAGGTATTTCCAAGACAGTTTATGCTGTCTTGTTGAAGCCTGGTAAACGATTTTTGTATCTTCATAAGGTTTATGCTTAGCTGTGATCACACCTGTGCTGTTAAGTGATGATACACCCTGAGATGGAAGCGCTTTAATCTGGTAAAAGGTGACTTACCTTGTGTGGTTTCAACACAGCATCGTGCCGGATCACAAATGACTGCTAAAGCCTTTCACCAGTCCAGATTCAGATAAATTAGAAAAAGGAATTTGCAAAAGTTTTCCTGCTGGGAATTGAACCCAGCACTTTTGCTAGCATCAAAATTTAAATGGTTACATATATAAAATAAAACAGATTGGTCTTGCTACCTTGTGAGTAATCAACCTGTTTTACATTAACCATATCAGTTTACTAAAAGGTGAATAAAGTGAATCAGAGGATCTATAGGGAAAAAGTCGTCACCAATTCCTAGTATTGTCATCGGGTACGATTTTAAAATTTCTAGAAAACTTCTTGGTTTTATTATAAGAAAGCCAACTGAAAATTATTATATAAATTACTAAGTTACCAAGAATCATTAAAAAAAATTGCGTACTCTTCTATCTTAGGTTTCGTGTAAAAAGTATTTAGTCATATATATTTATACATACATACATAGCATCACGCCTCATTCCCAAAGGGGTAGGCAGAGACCACATCCTTCCACTTGCCACTATCCTTGCATATGTCCTGCGCTTCTTTCATTCTCATTAAACCCTTCATACAAGTTCGTTAATTTGGAGTACTTTTGACCTGGCCCTTATTTAAAATGTCCTGGATTTGGTCCAGGAACATTCGCCTTAGTCTTCCCCTTCCAACTTTTGCATTCACTCTTGACTCATAAATCCTTTTTGTCAGTCTCCTTTCATTCATTCTCTCTACGTGCCCAAACCATCTACATACATACATACATAGCATCACGCCTCATTCCCATAGGGGTAGGCAGAGAGAACATCCTTCCACTTGTCACGATCCTTGCATATCTCCTTCGCTTCTTAAATTTTCATTAAACCTTTCATACAAGTTCGTCGGTTTAGAGTACTCTTGGCCTGACCCTTATTTAAAATGTCTTGGCATTGGTTCAGGAACGTTCGCCTTGGTCTTCCCCTTCCAACTTTCGCATTCACTCTTGACTCATATATCCTTTTTGTCAGTCTTCTTTCACTCATTCTCTCTACATGCCCAAACCATCTAAGCATACCTTTCTCAATTTTAGTCACTACGTCTTCTTTTATTCCACAACGTTCTCTTACCACACTGTTTCTTACTCTGTCTCTCAGTTTTAATCCACTTATATCATATCTATATATTTATCATTCTGATTTAATGGGTTTATTTTATTGATACACAAGGTTACACAGTCTTATAAATAGTGTGAATTATAAAAGTTTGTTTTATCTCTTTATAGAAACTCCTTTAGAAACCTTAAGGGTATTGAAAGGTAGGACAAATTACTGACTTATTTCCCTTTCTAAAGCCAAATAGCGTCCCACAGCTGACGACAGGCCTTCTCTAATAGGATGGAAGGTTTATAGAGCATAGACCCACCACGATGCTCCACTGCGGGTTGGCTGGCAAAGTAAACAAGATTATGTGCTAATACAAGTGTGCTGTCTATTCCTACACTCTCATAGCCGCAGGACCAACGGCTTAACGTGCTCTGCGAGGACCGGCGATAGAATAGACCATCAAATTTTGAATTCACAGGACCCAACTCGACTCGAAGCCAGGACCTCCCTGCTTCCCCTTTCTTGAACCTTTGAATCGGATTCATTTATGGCGCCAGAGCTAAATGCGTCAGCGAACATGTGGCGTACACAACACGGACAAAGAGGGTTCTGCTGGGTTTAAGTGGGTATTCTGGTGAACAGTGAGTCCCACACTCTGGAGCTGTGTACATCATCCAGTGCGGATGACAAAAAAAGGAACACATCTCTGTAATCGAACAAGGAAAAAATCTAGAAATATCGATATTTTCCATGACCTTTGTTGAATTCACGAGTTCGTGTCCGATAACGTATCGGCATGCCCTTCAAGTTATCGACAGCATTCAATCACCAGTCAATCACATCGATATACTTATCGACATCAAATCTCATATCGCACTCGTGTAGTTTCGCGGCATTTCTTTTCTATTTTTTACTAATACTTTTTCCATTGCTTCAACAGTTTTCGGCAATCTATCTAAAGATGTTAAGGTTAACAATTTGACAGAAATTAAATCTCAAATCAACGCCATAAAGTACATTTTAAAATAACAATAACATCAAGATAGCAATAACAGTAACTGATGTGTTATAACAGTAACATTTTACATCTATCATTGCAATACCTTATAATAACAGTGGTAAAAGTGGTCAGAAGGAGCAATTTCTTCAAATTGGAGAAATTGTTTCAGAGTTTCTTTGCGTGAGTGAGGGAATTCACAGTCCAGGGAATTTTTGAGCAACGGGTTTATTTTAATTTGCTATTAATCTCCGTAAAGAACAATTTGAATTACACATTTTAACATTAATAATGGGTAATAACCCTAAATATCGGCAATCTCAATTCAAACCCACGTATTACGTGTAAGGCGTATGCGAATAATTTTACAATTAAATCTCTTGAAGCCCTTCTAGAATTTAATGTCAATCCTTTTTAGGGTTCCATATCAGATGATGAAATTATCTCTCTTTTAATTAATGTCAAATCTAACGTTCACAAATTTCCCTCAGCAACTTTCCATGATTTAATTTTTGATGTAACACAAAATCAATCACTTATATTTTCAAATTATCCTTTAAATTCACTTAAATACAATAATTTAGATAATTGTAATAGTACCACCATTAAAGTTTTGTAATAGTTAGACATTACGATATTTTAATGTTGGTAATGTTAGTTTATAAACTTGAAAACGTCATTGAACAGAATGGCGGGAAATACGTAAAAGTAGACAATCAATTGTTTTGTATTTGATAGATGACAAACAAATGACTGAACAGACTTTGTTCTGTCATAACAATGAATATCAAATTAAAATCGCTGTAAGTAAGTAGCAGCCCACTAACGTCCCACTGCTGGGCACAGGCCTCCTCGCTCATATGAGAGAGGGTTTTTAGAGCAATAGACCCACCACGCTGCTCCACTGCGGAATGGCAGGCATAGTACACAAGTGTACTCTCTATTCCTTCACTCTCATAGTCCGATGTGACGGGAATCCGACACGACCGGAGAGAGATCAGGCGCAGGACCGACGGCTTAACGTGCTCTCCGAGGCACGGGGGTGGATCACACCGCCAACTTCCCAACTTCGGGCAAATATTGAGAAAATCTTAATAGAAAACTCAATATTGATATTTGAATTGGCCCGACCCGGGACTCGAACCCAGGACCTCATGTCTGTAGTCGAACTTGCTAACCACTAGATCAATGAGGCAGTCTAATTTGCAGGCAGGCAATTGCTGTAATTAACAAATAAAATAAGATAACCATTCGTTTACTCTATTTATTATAATCTAATCATAATATTCTTCGTTTTATTTTCTGTTTATTATGTATATGAATGAATAAATGGTAATATATTAATTATCTATATGCTGCGTGTATTCTGACAATCGCTGTCAATTATGTCAAACGCCAAACGTTACGTCAAAAAAGTTTATATTGTGAAAAGCACCAAGGAGGTTATAACGTTAGACATTAGAAAAGTATCTATGATAGATAAATTTTATTAAAATTTATGATGTTCCACGAATCTTTCTTAATATTTATTTCACAAGAACCATCTTAGGCCATAAGAAACACAACATAAAAAGAATAAGCGACATTGGTCCACCGTTTACGTGTGATGCCGAGATATAGGGACTTGTTTTTATAAATAAGATTATACAATTACATGAAGTAAGTGTATAGTAGAAAAATGGCGACATTGCGTTTTAAAATGACTTTTAAAGTGCTGTGAATCTTACCCTTTGTATGAACATATCTTACTTAGGGGGGTTTTTCGTCCAAGAATTTTTACGCCTTAATCAGAAACAAGTTGGCATACCCCGAAATGGGCGAAACAAAGTAATCCACAGCAATTCATTAAAACTTTTCCCGTGATGACCCCGCTCGCTATTTATCCGGGGATAGTGGAATTTCCCAGTAACTGGCAACACTAACGGGGAGACAACGAGCGAAGTTAGATTGCTAGACATAACGTGCAGATGAAGATTTTTATGCCTACACCCGCCTGGACGTGGTTAAGGAATCTATTTCCCTTTAAAAGCACAAAAATATCACGAGAAAACATTGTACGTATTGTAAAGTCGTGTTTGTTACAATATTTATAAATCAAAAACGACCGGACCGCTTTTAATAATCACTGATTTTCTAAATGCCTTAAATAGCAGAATAACTACTAAAATTTCAGACGTAAAACAAAATATTGAAGCATTTTAAATTACAGCTGTTAACAACTATCAATTGGTCTGCATCAATCCAGATTTTTTAATATATACAAGTAAATATGATACGGTAAAGTAAGTGGCGACACATTAGCGTCCCATTGCTGGGCACAGGCTTCCCCACCCTTGGAAGAGAGATCTTGAAAGCTTAAACCCACCACACTGCTTTGTATTATATAATATCTGTAAAATCTTGAAAACCAATCGGCAGATTGACTTAAAATTCGTCATACGGAAACGGATTACCCCAAATTTCCACAGGATCGAAAACTACGCGGATAACATCACAGGGAACAAATAAACTATGCTAATAACTACTGATTGACATTTTTGTAATATTTTCTTAGGTTACAAAGATTTTTCAATAAGAGAATCAAAAGAACTGTAAGCTTCTTTGTGGATTTATTTATCTAATTTCAGACAAAAAGATTGGAAATTTAATTTGAAGAATTGTAATTGTAAAACTATTGAATTTTCTAATTTTACGAAGGTTCTATCGCATCCTATTCCGAGAAGAACCAGTAGAGTATCTACTTCTTCATGTTCATCATTCCAATCGTGTTTCAATCTATATCTTTCAAGTTTTCACAACCAAGTTATTTTATCGTTGAGTAATCATTGTTATATAATTTATCTATTTACTTTTCTATTTAACTATGAAAGCCGTTAGGCAAATTTTAAAACTTTATTTGCATCATTATCTATAATTAATGCACAGAAAGAGGCATTAAGTAGTATTGCATTATTTCCTTTGAGCGTTTGATATATTTATAAATTTTTGTAGGCTATAAAAAATTAACTATTAATTTAATGGTAACTGTATACCTTTCTATAAAAAGACAATAATCCATTTAAATTTGTAGACAATTAATACATACATACATAGTATTATGCCTCATTCCCTTCGGGGTAGGCAGAGACAACATCCTTCCACTTGCCACGATCCTTGCACATCTCCTTCGCTTCTTTCATTCACATTAATACTTTCATACGATTTCGTCAGTTTAGAGTACTCTCGACCTTCCCGTTATTTAAAATGTCCTGGATTTGGTCCAGGAACGTTCGCCTCGGTCTTCCCCTTCCAACTTTCGCATTCACTCTTGACTCATAAATCCTTTTTGTCAGTCTCCTTTCATTCATTCTCTCTACATGCCCAAACCATCTAAGCATACCTTTCTCAGTTCTAGTCACTACATCTTCTCTTATACCACAACGTTTTCTTATCACACTATTTGTCACTAAGTTTCAATCACATTTATTTTATTTTTGTGATTCTTCTGCCATACTCAACAAAAAGGATTTATGAGTCAAGAGTGAATGCCAAAGATAAATCCAGGACATTTTAAATAACGGGAAGGTCAAGAGTACTCTAAACTGACGAAATCGTATGAAAGTATTAATGTGAATGAAAGAAGCGAAGGAGATGTGCAAGGATCGTGGCAAGTGGAAGGATGTTGTCTCTGCCTACCCCGAAGGGAATGAGGCGTGATGCTATGTATGTTATTTTTAAATTTTCTATTAGTTGTTCATTGGAAGAATGTGTGGGTCAAAAAGCTATAAACCATTTAAGATTACGATCGAAACTTTATTTTTTGAAAAAAATCATATTCATAAACTTTTGTTGGTCAAAGATTAAAATATAAAAATTATTGGGCAATATGTATCGCCTTTCAAACCCTTGTTACTTTTCAAGACTACCAGCTCCATCTGTTTTCGTTTATAAAAAGCAGCAAATACGTCTGCCAACAATAAAATTAAATATGAATTAACATAATTTATCGTTAAGCTTTTATTACGCCTAATAGAAATAAAACTTTAAGACACGTTTTTGTTGTCATTTTAATAATCCCATATAAGTAATTACAAATGGTTTCCTGGGCGACCGGCACCTGCACGACAGACATGTATATATTCATCACCATTACGTCCTTACAAATACAAAATATATTTTAAATTTTTCATATAAAACTAATTAAACGTCTGAATTATTATTAAAAAGACACAGTACTTCGAGTGTGTTAATAAACAAAGTTTTATCGTCGTAAAACTTGCAGAGTAAACATTTTTAATATAACCCCTTTATTAATACTATTAACTACCATTAATAAAGATGGAAATATAATAAAATGTACACGAGGTATTATAAATAAATTGAATTTGATGTAGTTACATCGCAACAGCTGGCGCCATCTTGTACCACGTGACACATACCGAAGGAATGTGTTGAATATATTCACTTCCGTTATGTATGAATAATTAATATTGTTGTAATATGAATTATCTTTTTATCAATACAATATATTATTTAATAAATTTATGGAAAGATTAGTATAAAGTACTACGTTGTTTATTAGAATCAAATTGTCGATTTTATAATAAATTATTTATAGAAAGAAAGATAGAAATATACAATAAATAAACCACTGTGTAAAGTTTATGACTTAATGTAAAACTCCTAGATATGTTAAAAATCTCGTAGCTACTTTAAATTGCAGATATTTTAAATAATATTCTCTGCGGCTGATCTTGAATATCCGATGCTTATGTGTCTTTTATTTATCATGTTTAATTAAGCGAATCGTGGTCCAATGGCTATTGTCCGACTTACCTGCTTCAACGATTTAAATCTCCCGGCGACCGGTTTACACGGACTTGTCATCTGCCTTTTTATTCTCATTAATTTATTTACCCCTTCAATAAACCACAGCACTGAGATCGAGCCACCATAAAAGACCTTATTCGAAAAACATTTAGCGTTCCATGTTCAAAAATCTTATTTTATTTAAACAAATGTCATATAACTTCACATTATTATTAATACAGATTATAAAATCATTACTGCACTGAGATCGAGTCACTATAAAAGACCTTATTCGATCAACAATTAACGTTCCATATACAAATGTCTTATTTTTTAAAGAAATGTCATGTAACTTCACATCTTTTTTAGAATGGTTCAGATTATAAAGTTATTATAATCAACGTGTATATGTAATTTTTTTACCATTTAAAGCATTCTTAAATAGCACAGCCATAAGTTGCATACACAAAATCATTGTCTCGTAACTGCGATATTTGAATGTTTGATACGCAAACAGCTTTTATATTTCGCGCCACACGTACAAGACATCGGGCGCATTCCACGCTTCTGCTGTCATAGTCCCGCATCCGTCAAAGCCGGGGGCGGGCCGAGGGTCGGGCTTCGAAACACTTCGGATAACTTCGGAACGATCTCTCTCGTAAACAGCTAAATTCATAATTTGTTACAAATAATTACAACTAAATTCAAACCTTATTTGTACCACGACAAAGTATATTTTAAAATCATACTAGTAACTGTGATTGTTGTTGTTACTTTGAAATCTTTGTTATTAAAAATTGTACTCTATTGGTTACAACATAAGGTGTAATTTTAATTACGTATATTCGTAACACATTATTAATCTTCCTATCTTTACTCTGTCGCAAAAACACAAAGTGAGCTGAGTCACAAGCGTATTTCACTGTGTCCGTGTTAAAATCGTCGTTCTAAAGAATATACCACCGGAATTTACCTGGTAAGTAGTATATATTTAATTTGATAACGCCATTTTAACGGAATACTTGTTATGTCTTCTAAAATTAAAAGGTAATTATTTGAAATGTGTCTCAGATTGCTTTCCACCGTCTGTACCGGTTTAAGTTTGTGCAAGTGTGTGACACTAAAAAACATGGTTTTATTGTTAAAAATGTTTGATAATTACTGATTTTTATCGTTGTTTTTTCTTTATGTTTACTAAATGGAAAGAAAGCTGTAATTTACGAAGATAACCTCAAAATGTTGCTGTATTAACGTTTGTAGACGACCACAAATAGATGGCGGTGTGTATGTGGGCGGAGTTTAGGAACTTCATAAAGTTAACAAGAAAGTAGTTTTTAACAGTGCAATTGAATTGCTGTTAATAATTCTAAACGCGATTAATATATAACACTATAATCTAACACTTATATGAATAATTGCTAGTTTCCTTTACAAGTTAGTGTATGAATTTGAAATTATTTATACAATAACGTCGCATCGAGTTTTTATTGCAGATATGCATGTTTAAATGTGTGTATCCAATAAAAATTAATATTGTTCATTGATTCCTGTGAGTGTGTAAATGACTTTTGGTAATATAATTTTGAATATTTACCAATGTTTCTGAATAGCATAAGTCACATTTAGGTCCATCTCTTGACTATTAAAATAAATAACGAGGAAGTAGTAAGTAAAGTAAGTAGCAGCTCATTAACGTCCCACTACTGGGCNAAATTTTAATAGAAAACTCCATATTGATTTTTGAATTGGCCCGACCCGGGACTCGAACCCAGGACCTCATGTCTGTAGTCGAACATGCTAACCACTTGACCAATGAGGCAGTCAAAGAGGAAGTATTAGATTATAATATATTTATACCAGATCAGAAATATAGCGAACAGATTTTGAAAATTCTTTCACTATTGGAAAGCTCACCATTATCGAGTAACATTTTAATTTACATATTAGATGAGTACATATTAATTACGTAGAAAGATATACTCTTTTACTTATTGCCGTATTATGGTCTTTCCCGATGGTAGGTGATCATACAGTATAAGATGGTAACCCGTTAACCTGGTGAGAGGTGAATGCTACACTTCATCGTACCGGAGCACAAGTTTTTTTGCTTCGCCTCATCTTTTTATTTCTCGCTGGGAAATGTATTTACGCACCCCGCCAAATGGACAGACGAGAGTACTAGAATACTCACTAAACCCAGTGGATCCCTTGTCATTCGTGAATGGAAAAGCCCGAGGTTCGTTGAACCCCACCTTGGCTCCTCAGAATGAAGCCGGCTCAAAGGTGCACTACTAGGGAAGGAGTTGGATAAACATGTCTCCTGTTTCCTAATTCCCTCCGTCGGGAATACTGTGCTTCGACTGCATTCGTCACTTCCCTTTGCCGTGCCTCATTCAAGGAAATGATAGTTTCGCAGAAGGTGGTGATAGTATTACAAGCCCACTCGTTGACAAGCATTGTGCGTATAATACTGGCATGCAGAACAATCAGCGACGTCAGTAAATGACTCTGAGATACCCAAGCCAGACGTTTGGCCACCGTGTAGTGCGTGACCGGTTAGCATTTAAACCAACCGGTAAGAAATCGACCAGTGTCCTCTGCCCAGCTCCGAGTGAGAGCGAAGTTCCTCTACTATGGGGGACACAAGGTCCTCCTACTTTCTTTGGATCAATGTTCTATAATCAAGAACCTTTCCCTCCTGACCTGGTCTCACATATTTGCTGATAGGTAAGATAAAGGTAAGTAGCAGACCATTCACGTCCCACTGCTGGGCACAGCCCTCCTCGCTCATACGAGAGAGGGTTAATAGAGCATAGACCCACCACGCTGCTGGTTGGCAGGCATAATACAGAAGTACAGTCTCTATTCCTTCACTCTCATAGTCCAATGTGGCGCAGGACCGACGGCTTAACATGCTCTCCGAGTCACGAGGGTGGACCACACCGCCAACTTCCCAACTTCGGGCAAATATTAATAGAAAACTCAATATTGATTTTTGATTTTGAATTGGGTAATCTTTGCTGGTAGGATAAATTTAATTGCATCAAATCGCCCTACCAAAATATACCACGGAACCTCGGCTCACGAAATGAATACTTGCACCTCTGCTCCGACTTTATTGAAGTGGAACTTCTTTAGGCCTACGAGTATAAGGGTACAATTTTCACAGATGAAGCGCGTGATTAGCGTCATGAAGATGTGCAGCGTTTTTTGTGCTAATTCGTCTGAAGGTTAGGTAGTTTTAATATTTACAAATAACATGTGGAATTGAATTTGCTAATACTATATTTCATAAATTCTCTTTTACAAAATTTTAAATTCAAAAACACAATTTTATTAATAATTTCGAATATCCACGTGTCGTTTTCACTTACAATATGTCATTTGAGATTTCAATGAATTATTTCTATTAATTAATAAATACATTTGTATAAAAATAACCAAAGAAGTTTCACTTCTGTACTTTGTCTAATACGCACTTTTTTCTGTTAAATTTTTATATATAACTTCAGAGACATGATTAGATGTTGTTGTCGGCACAAACAAGTATACAAGCCGAACTACATGATGATCTGTGATTAAGATTCTATTAGAAATACAGTTTTGAAAATATTATTACTATTTTTACATAAAAAAGTGGTTCATAATAACTGTGATACATTTCGCACGGCCCAGGCCCAAGTTTCCAGTGCGGCCACTATTATGCAAGCAGTCGTAAATCTGTCACCCGAGACGTGCGTAATCTGCCCTTTATGACGAATGATGCATTACTTGCATTGTTTGACACTCGTAAATTATACTTTTTTTTAATGCCGTTGCATAATTCCTTTCATACTTTTGAAAGGTTCGTGGGGTCTTTTCTCGAAATCAGTACAGTTAGGTACGTACAAAAATCCCTCTGCAGTTTTGTTTAAGATATAGACATCTTTTGTTTTTGATGGTACAATTGGATTTGTTTTATATATTTACTAGCTAATAGCGCTTGACTGTAATCTCGTCAGTATGATCAGATGAAATATTCCCAGATGAAAGTTAGCTAACCTGGTAGGTTGGCCACTAATCTTTTCGATACAGTATAGTGACTTTGCTAAAATCGAACTTAAGACCTCTGTTGGTGAAGAGAGTGCTTACATTATTAAGCCATTGAAGCCGTCAAATATATAATAATGAATAATTTATTTTTGAGACACTGTCTTAATAAATTAAGATTTTATACTTGACTCTTTATACGCAGGGGAGGTCAAGGTGACATGACTTAGATGAGTTTAAAACCCTTAGTTTATTAAGCTGGAAGTTGATACTGGGGCCTATAGTGGGTGTAGTAATTTCAAGTAATAAACAAAATACTTCTTGTACAACTATGATGTTATTAACATATTAAAGAATGTGAAAAATTATCGCAATTATCATTATACAAAATGCAATTAGGTCCAGTCGCTTTCACAGATAAGATCTAGAGAAAACTATATCTATTATTTGATAAAAATGACTAATTATTATTATAGTTCACAGTTATATTTGCGTGACCATATTCCTGTTATTGTAGAACTGGTATTGCTTGTTTTATAATTAAAAAATTAAAAATACATACATGATTTAGTGTTTAGTTGTATTTTCTCAACATCTGCAAGATATTTCTATCTAACTAGCTGGTGCCTCCGGCTTTGACTAAAATTAATAAAATTAAAATTAGTAAACGTGTCCCTGAGAGACCTAAAATTATTTTAGTTTAAGATATATGCTTATCATAAAAACTTACCAACAATTCGTATAGATAGACGAAAGATAATTATTGTAAGTTTAGAACATTAAACAAACAATAAAACTCTTATAATATTTATTGATTACAAACTTTAAAAGATACAAAAGATATTTTTGTAAATTTTTTGTGTTTACTAATTTCATATACTCTCCTTTCAATAATATCACTTTCACATGTTACAAAACTGTTACTAAAATAATATAAAAATGTAACGTAATATCAAAAGTTTATTTTAGGGTTTAAACTAATATATTACGCACCACAATAAAAAATAGCATTCTAGCTCGGGAAGCTTTTTTTTTGTGGAAATCGTGGGGAGAATGCTCATTTTTTCTCACGTCGTACGTATAAGATTTATTCTCACATTTAGAAGAAGTCAATGTCTTCGAGTTGACTTTTCAATTAAAAATTTAAATGTCAACTTGTGTTTCTATCGTTTTACCTGGGTAAACGAATGGTTGCTAGGGTACAAAAATATATTTCACTATCGCATATCTGGATAAGACTTCTAATATGTCATCAAACCACTTTCATTTTTTTTATAATATCAGTACAGACAGAAACTGAATTTATTTGTTTTATAATATCACGCCTGTAGGTATTTTTTTCCTTTTTTATTTGTTCATTAATATCGAAATGTTTTAATATAAAAACTATTTTATTTATAACAGTTGTTACTGTCCTGACAGCGGCCCCCCACACCACCATTAGTACATGTAAATAATTTTATTGATTGTATATTCTCACGCGTTCGTAATTAAATCGCACGTTATTAGAATCGTTCATCCATAACGCTACTAATGCTTGGCATATATACTAGTCAATATAAATTTAAATAAATCTAGGCTTTTTGGCGATTTTCTATTTAAGAACTTTTTTCTGTAATCTCAACTGATACTATCTAAATTAGAAGCGCATTAGAAAGAGGTAATTTTTGATAAAGCACTTGCACCATGTCGCCTCGTTGGCGCAATGATGCAAGTGCTTTGCTAGCAGAGGCCCTGGGTTCAAGCCCCAGGTAGGGCGAATTTTATAATTTGCCCGAATCAGGACTGGTGAGAGCTTTAGTCGCGGTTAGTTACCATTCTACTAGGAAAGACGTACCGCCAAACAAAGAGATTTGTGTTCAAGTACGATGGTCGAAAGACGAAAATCATTAGATGGCGCCACAATTCATAACATTCACCAGAAAACCATTACGTGGCGCCACAATTCATAACATTCACCAGAAAACCATTAGATGGCGACACAAATAATACACTATGTTATTTAAATTTTAAATCCACTGAAAACTTTTAATACCTCTCAATATGCTTTACTTTTTTGTGACAAAAGTGTAGTCTAGTAGCCACTTAATGCTTGCCTTCTTTGCTTTGTAATTCTAAGTTGAATTCAAAACAAAATTATTTTAAAGTATACAATACAGTACAAGCCATGATGATAATGTATCGTAAACGGTATTACACCAGAGATATCTCTACAGGTATATTTTCATTAAATTTTTCCGAGTATTTCACTTACACCCAACATTAATATGAATTGTAATCGTAAAAATTATTAATACGGTGATATATTATACCTTTTTGGACGTCCGCGGTTCATAATTCAACAGAGATCGAGTTCCAGCCCCGAGTCTATGACACGCTCGCTAAATCTCTCGGAAGGCGGTCTTATGCCACATAAATTATTATTTTGTAAATAAAAATAATGGATATAAAACCCACCGCGCCGGAAACATTTGTCCCGCCGCGTCACTGGTAATCCGGGACGCTTGATTTATTAATAATTAGCAAAAAGAAGTAAGGAACAGCCTGTTAACGTCCCACTGTTGGGTGCAGGCCTTTTTTATTATCGAGAAATCTTCACGAGATACCTGAAGTTTTAGGAGAGAAGATCGACTTACGTGGCTCATATAGAGAGGCTCAGGTTGGGGGAAGAATGGGGAATTGAGATGGGGAAGAAAGAAGAGTGGCTATAGCTACCATGCCACTTAAACTTTTTTATTGTTTTCTTGATTGTCATTGATTGTGCATACATACGTAGCATCACACCTCATTCCCATAGGGATAGGCATAGACCAGGTCCTTCGACTTGCCATGATCCTTGCATATCTCCTTCGTTTCTTTCAGTCTCATTAAACCTTTCATACAAGTTCGTCGGTCTAGAGTACTCTTGACCTGGTCCTTCTTTAAAATGTCCTGGATTTGGTCCAAGATCGCCTTGGTCTTCCCCTTCCAACTTTCCCATTCACTCTTGACTCCTTTCTCAATTTTTGTCGCTACATCTTCTTTTATACCACACCGTTCTTGAAATTACGTAATTTTACGTAACATTGAACTTGGTTTTTACAATCTGTTACCCCCGTAGCTCTGCATCCCTTGGATAATTGGGGAATCCCTTCCAAGTAACAGTACATCACGAGATGAATATGTATCCTGCTTTTCAAGTCAATAGGAGGATTAGTTCTAGAGAGCTCACAAAAAATGATAGATTTTCGCTTATATAACCCGAACCCTTGGGAAACCTGCTCTTAGTGAGAGTCTACGTTACAAAAGTAATATGTATACCAAATTTCTAGTCAATCGAAAGGGTAGTTTTAAAGATTTCTCTCACTTAGTTTTTACATCTTTGTTAGATCATCAAGGCACAGAAACGATTGGCATCGGTACGTAGGATCCCACGATTCCATACCAAGCGTTTTACCCAATCGTTTCTGAACCGCACCGCAAAGGAGTCGAATGCTTTACCAGCTTATGCTTTATAGGCATCTCCTAGGCAAGCGCAGTCCACCCTGCATCAACACTTAGCATCAGGTTTGATTGCAGCCAAAAAACATCGAATGATTTTAGTGTTGCTGTCACTAATACATTATGTACATTTTGATTCTAATATTGTTTTTCCGTGTAGTTCTCCAATATTTTAATAGCGTTTCTCCTCAGTCATCATTAAAATCTGTCCAGCCTTTCTTGACTTATATAAATGCATTTACAGATCATGTCCCTGTCATTTTGTAATTAATTGCGTTTCAGTTCGTTATGTTATCGATAAATGCGCTAATAAGTGTATATCATTGTACACGGCTCGTACAATTGGCTTATTAAGTACGAAACTATCTCGTGCAATTTATCTACAGCTGGCTAGTCGGACAGACGTACAAACACACAGGCAATACTTGTAATACAAGGCTGCTTACAAATTTAGTCGTCCACCCACTCGGGGCTTGATTATTTATAATAAAGCCTTTTTATACATTTTGTTTCCGATTCAACATAAATAAGATATGTTATTTAAAGCCAATATATCACTTGACAGGTGGTAGGCAGGTCTTTACTGAACGACAAGGTAATAGAACCTTTATGTCCGAAGGTAAAAAGGTCGGATTTCCTCGCCTTCGTGGACGGGTCGTCGGGTCGAAGCAGACGTTTCATAAGATTTATAAATATATCAAAGTAAAGCTTTGTGTGAATGTAGTGAGAGATTTTAATCAACGTCCGAACGCAGAATAAGTCGGAGACTGGCGTTCGAGTCCCGGTCAATGCACAGGATGCTCGACAAGCGATTAACTATTGCCATTTCACTTTATTTACACTTTTCTTAGAGCTTTCAAGTTTAACTCACGTTAGACGTGCCAAAAGATCATATAATAACGCCTCGCTGGCGCAGTTTGACGGCCTCGCTGGCGCAGTGGTGCGAGTATTCGCTTTGCTAGCGGAGGTCCCGGGTTCGATCCCCGGTAGGACGAATTTAGAAAATTGTATTTTCTAATTTGTCTGAGTCTGGACTGGTGGGAGGCTTCGGCCGTGGCTAGTTACCACCCTACCAGCAAAAACGTACCGCCAAACAAAGAAATTTGTGTTCCGGTACGATGCTGTGTAGAAACCGTGTAAGGGGTATATCGCCTCTTAACAGATTAGCGCGCTTCCATCTTAGACTGTATCATCACTTACCATCAGGTGAGATCACAGTCAAGCGCTAATCTGTCAGCAATAAGAAAAAAAAAAAAAAAAACTACATCAACTTTTACCCATGAAACTTTTCATGGGAAAATCGGGAAAAATTTCGTTACGCCTTACGTTACGGTTTATACAAAGCACTTATTTAAGAATATGTATAAATGTTGGGTATTTACTTAGGCTGAAGGATAATAATGGTGGAGGTGAATGCTGCAAATATCGCAGAGAACTAAAAGGCCAAATATCTCCATCCATATTTGATTGGCATGACATCCACTGTATCAGCAAAGACGCACCACAAAAGTAAAGAGATATATCTTCCAGTACGATGCTGTGTAAAAAAATCCTGGCCTAAATTAACTTCACAACAAGGTCATCCTTGATCTCCTACCAACGAGTACTCATATTATGATTATATTGCCCGAAGACAATCAGATAACCTGGAGAAACTATTGTGGTAAGGGTTTAAGGAAAGATATATATATCCGAGGAAATAAAGAAGATAACGAGACTCGCGTTTCTACCAGCCCCAAAAGAAACTGAGGATAGAGCAATGCATGCACCTACTAAGGCGTATCAGAACAGGCATAACCATCAGCAATGTAGTCTACGGAAATGATGCTGATTTTTTTTGTAGAGTGGTGTAATCTAAAACACTCTGTATATGTAAACGTGTAGTGAAATCGGTTATTTGTTATTGTGAGTCCTGAGACAGTCCTCCACAATAATGATATTGTAATTTACAACGTCAATACGTCACACGGTATGAATATGGAAGATATCAATAAAACATCTTTATAACAGGCCACAGTTTTATTAAAATTCCACCTTACATCTGCCATTGAGCAAGATTTAGATTAAGTGGACACGCAAACTTATTTATTTAAAAAGCTAAACCATCGAATTATCGTATAAAATTGAAATAATTGTATATATAGACATTTCGATATAAGTTATCCGAATATATAGCTAATCAAACGATTTTGATGATTTTATTCTAATTCTTCATCGTCGTCGCCGCTTCAACCGATGGACGTCCACTGCTGTACATAGGTCTCACGTAATGACGTCCACAAGGCCCGGTCTTGCGCCACCTGGCTCCAGCGGCTACCGGCGACCCTCTTTATGTCGTCGTTACTGCGCTGGCCGGTGCCGGGTCGCCACTCCAGCACCTTCAGGCCCCAACATCCATCGGTCCGTCGGACTACATGCCCCGCCCATTGCCACTTCAGGTTCGCGATTCGTAGGGCTATGTCGGTGACTTTGGTCCTGCTACGGATCTCCTCATTTCTGATTTGATCGCGTAGGTCATCACTGGCAACACGCACTGTTCGTCATATCAAATTCTTCATATCAAATGATCATGCTGCAGTCGGTACTATTTAAAAATGGTACAGGTTAGATTTTTTTTATTTCTTTCAGTTTAATTTCATTGGACCAACACAAGCCCACAGGCATCGACACGCGCACGCACATACATACATACATAGCATCACGCCTCATTCCCATAGGGGTAGGCAGAGACAACATCCTTCCACTTGCCACGATCCTTGCATATCTCCTTCGCTTCTTTCAATCTCATTAAACCTTTCATACAAGTTCGTCGGTTTAGAGTACTCTTGACCTGGCCGTTATTTAAAATGTCCTGGATTTGGTCCAGGAACGTTCGCCTTGGTCTTCCCCTTCCAACTTTCGCATTCACTCTTGACTCATAAATCCTTTTTGTCAGTCTCCTTTCATTCATTCTCTCTACATGCCCAAACCATCTAAGCATACCTTTCTCAATTTTAGTCACTACGTCTTCTTTTATACCACAACGTTCTCTTATCACACTATTTCTCACTCTGTCACTCAGTTTTAATCCACTCATGCTTCTCAACGCTCTCATCTCTACCGCATTTATTTTACTTTTGTGATTCTTCTGCCATACCCAACTTTCACTACCATACATAAGTGTTGGCACCAACACTCCAGCATGCACTGCCAGTCTAGCCCTTTGAGACACCATCTGGCTATTCATAAAAGCATGCAGAGCACCATTTACCATATTCCCTGCATTCACTCTCCTTTCAATATCACTTTCACATGTTCCATCTTTTGTAAATTTAGATCCCAAGTATACAAATTCTTTCACCTCTTCCACTTGTTCCCCATCTATCAAAATATTGCCATTCATCATAGATTCATCTCGTTCAAAAAGCATAACTTTCGTTTTGTTTACATTCACTTTCATTCCTTTCCCTTTCAAAGCTTCATTCATAATATTTAGCATCTCCTGTAGCTCATTAGCGGATGACGCAAGTATTACTTGATCATCAGCGTAGAGTAAACATTTGATGAGTAATTTATTCATTCTTAACCCATACATACTTTTTTTTTAATCTGTCAAACATTTATCCATGAATAGGTGAATGAACACGCGCACGCACACACGCACACAGATGCACATGCACGCCCACACACACTCATTTATACATCCATCGCATGTTTACACGGAAAAAACATAATAATATATAAATTACTAATAAAAATATGTCGGAGTGCAATAGTCTGTGGATCGCTGGTCCGTGTGCAATAGTCTGTGGAACGCTGGCGCCATCTGTCTATCGGCGTGGGACAGAGTCAATTCTCGAGTGACGGTCGGCCGGAGTAAATAGATATCGGGAACATTAAGTGATTGAACAATAATCTGAGTTAGTTAATAAAGTGTTTGATTGCACCAACATTACCCATGAACGCCCACAGTATGGAAATCATGGATGCCATTAATGACGACGTCGGCGGAGAACCATACGCGCCTATGCTTTATGCTTCCTTCTCTCTTATTTTCCGACAAATATATTCACTGTTATTATTTACTCATAATTAAGAATATTACAGGATTATGTCATTGAAATGTATATTAATTGTAATAATGTGACACCTGACAGGTTTTGCAGTTACCAATGGTTGTAGAGCAATAGAGTTTAATATCATTTCATTTCAGTTACATTTATAAACAAAAACCATTTTTAATTACATTTATTTTAAATAGTGCTAACTATGTCTACTGTCAAATAGATGGCACCGTATATAAAGACGAAGTTGCGTATGTTAGTATTATATATAAGAGAAAGAGAGAAAGACACACACACGTACACACACCTTCGAATGCGTTCTAATTGTTAGGGGGTGATATAAAAAGATTTCTTTAAGAAATCTTAGAACTATCAACACAATCATATTTCTTATGTTTAAGCAAAAAAAGTGTCTTGCAAACAACTGTTTACTCTTTGAAACACATTACATTTCGTCATTTAATAGTTTTTATACGTTTCTTTAGACGACAAAGGGAAAGAAACTTAAAGCCTAAAAGTCTAACAAACGATGAAGAAGGCAGACTTCAATTGGCATATATATAAAAATACTATATTTATATCTTATTTATATAAGAATATCGTAATGTGAAGTACTTAAGCTTTTTTATTTTTGTTTTATTTGTTCCGATATGCGGGATTTTTTTTAAATCAAACGTTTGCAGACGAAATTGTGCGGAAAGCTAGTCTTAAAGAAAAAGACATTTACGAAATAACTAACAGTACAAGTTGTCACAGCTTTGTATACAACTTACTCCATCTGTTCGAAAATAATGGAGACGAGTAACTTTTGAAAACGTTTCGAGGCCTTTGTTAACATTTATTCCATAAGTCATATATTTATTTAAAAAAAGAAATAGTTATGGGAAAATTTGTGTTTTAAAACGCTATTTAAAAAAAACCAAAGACAAAATCAAAAGTAATCTTGAGAAAATCCGAATGGAATGAAGTAATGTTAATTATATAGATATTTAAGTTTTATTAAATTTACATTGATAGTCATATACCATCTTAAGTCAGTCATATAAATAATCTTTAGTATATACAATTATCTAAAGACAAATCCGATTTAGATTGTGGCATTTAATTGAAAATTCGTAGGCTCAGCTCGGCAGATGATTGCTGAATCTTCTCTACCCTAAAACAGGGCAATATGTTTATTTCTCTTTCTTAGGCTTAAAGTCTATTTCATTGTTTATTTGCTCACAGCGAAACACTTTAAAATGATCTCAAAAGATATAAATTTCATCCACACTTCACGAGGCACAGCATTCTTCAACTGCACGTTTTGATTGACCTTTTAACAAAACGAAACCAACTTCCTTCACTGGTGTTCTCTTACCGATCCAATACGAGTTGGAGTACAATTGTCTCCTTCTGCAATTTAAGCATTAGACAGAGAGAGGGAGAACAGATAGATTTACGCTTGAAAGTAATCTCACATTATGGTAAGCTGGTAAATTTAATACACCTCCTGTAGGTTGCTAACCCACGGCTGAAGTTTTCAGGCCAGACATGATAATTTAGAATATGCAATTTCCTAAATTTGATCTGGTGCCTTTAGATGTCCCACTGCTGGACACAGAGACCTACGCTGCTACGGTACATAGATTTCGGCATGGCGGCACTAGGCGAGGTCGTGAATGGTCCAGTCCAACTAGAAATGAAGTTCTGAAATCTGCCCTGATGGGAATCGAAGCCAGGTCCTCGGCTAGCGCGGCGAGGCTGTCAGCCGGTGGAGGGCAGGCGTGCGTCGGCGGCTGGCGCGGCGCCGCGAGGAGCGCTAATCGATGCGCGCCACTGCGCTGTCTTCCGACTGCGCCACTCCGGCCATTACGCACCTTTATGACCACCGACCGCCCCCGAACCCCGGACCCCGCTCAAGGCGGCACATGACGAATCAATATGCCGCCGACCGACTCAACACTTATTTATTTCACACGATTTATTAGCCGAATGCCTGTAAACTTTTATGCGCCCCCCTCGGAGATGCTTTATGATGGACGTGGCCGTGATAAAATTCTACGCTCCCGCCGTCTACTTTTATTGCGATTCGGAACAGATGTCTGGAGGATTCGTGCGGCTTTCTGCGGGTGAAATTATTCCGAAATTTTAACGAGACGTGTCTGCTTCTGGTTACGATTTCTCCGGCGTGCCGTCCGCTGCCTACGGTTTCATTACACGCTCAAATTATTTTATACATCGAGGCCAAATCTAAATCTTGATCTAGAATATCGTAACCATTTACTAAAGTGAAACCTTTCTTACATGAGGTAAAGTAAAAGGCGCTCGACCCCTATATCTGGCTTCAACTGATCATGTAGCATTTATATCATCGCACAAGCTTAGTTACAGTGACTTTAGTGAAATGGAGCAATGAATTTTAATTCAATATTTCTTCCTTGGACTCAACCTTCTTGCAGAAGACCAAATAACCGCGAAACAGTTTGTAACTAATGCGGTTATTGTGGTCTTTACATGCGTGATAAAAAACATTGTGTTCTTTTTTATCTCTTACTTAAACTCGTTGTTTGTCATCTTTATTTTTGCCAGTAACAACTATTATTATAAAAGTTTCATTCCCACATCATTCTGCCCTTGGTCTTCACCGTAGTTTCCAAAATACCGCGACGCGTCATTTTCTTTGCTAAGCACTCCACTTCTACCAACCGACACTCGTTTTTAGTAGTGATTGGTTAACTCATAACAAGTTTCGTCGTCGTCGTCGTCGCTTCAACCGATGGACGTCCACTGCTGGACATAGGTCTCACGAAATGATGCCCACAAGGCCCGATCTTGCGCCGCCTGGCTCCAGCGGCTACCGGCGACCCTCCTTATATCGTCGGTCCACCTTGTGGGGGGTCTTCCTACACTGCGTCGTCCGGTGCGGGGTCGCCATTCCAGCACCTTCCGGCCCCAACGTCCATCGGTTCGTCGGACTATGTGCCCCGCCCATTGCCACTTCAGGTTCGCGATTCGTAGGGCTATGTCGGTGACTTTGGTTCTGCTACGGATCTCCTCATTTCTGATTTGATCGCGTTGAGAAACTCCGAGCATAGCCCCTCTCCATCGCACGCTGAGTGACTCTGAGCTTCCGAATGAGGCCCATAGTCAGCGACCACGTTTCCGATCCGTAGGTAAGCACTGGCAACACGCACCGTTCGAAGACTTTAGTTAACAGTATAACAAGTTTAGCCAACTATATATAAATATGGAGCAGATTGTAAGTAGTTGTTTAGGACAACTGATTATAAACGTAATCTTGGCGTGCCTACTCCCTTTGCTAGCAGAGATTCTAATTTGTCTTATTCTTCTTTGAGACGTTTAACTACCCTATTTTATTCATCATTTATTTATCTCCCGTATTTTAATAAGAAAGAATTTAAAAAGTATCGTAGATATTGTTAAGTGATTTAGATAGATAAGATTTAGCAAACTCCTTTTGTTATTTTGACGATCCTTTAGAAAAGACGTCTTCTTATTTACACTAGATCGATAAACACTAATTGTAGTGTTAAAATAAGCAGAAACTCAGGAACATTTATTAAAGTTGCTAAAGAAAATATTGTTAATAAGCTGAACTTTTATTTGCTGGGCGAAGCAATTAACATCGGCGAGTTGTTCGCGAGCCGCTGTAGACAAAATGTCGGGCGGAAATGTGTAATTTTTTTTCTACAAATATTGCGGAAGGAAGGCGACATTTCCGTCGGTCTGTTTAGATGGGTTTTATGCTAATCGTGAAGATTTGCTGAGCTTTCTTTTAGCACGACAATTATTTACTGAGCTTGGATGCGGCCGCCCTTTAAGAAATTAGCAATACGGTGACCAAGTGGCAGGATTTCTTTGGACGGACAGATGAGTAAAGTTGAGCAATAGTAAAACCCAGTTGTTGTCTCTTACCGACTTCGGGAAGTAACATTAGGTTGAGATAGGCATCGAGTTATTGAAGTGAAACTTCTTTAGCGCATGAAAGTAAAATTATTACGGATGAAAGGCGTGATTAGCATCAAGCAGGTGTACAAATAACATGTGGCACTTTAATCTGCCCCTCGTCATTTAAAATATTATTCTTCATAAAATAAAAATATTTTATAAATTCGCTTTTCTAAATTTGATATTCAAAAACACACGATTAATTAATTAGCTTCTAATATCGACAAAAACACGTGGCATTTTTATTTACAATTCGCCATTTGAGATTTGAATAAATTATTAGTAAGACCTTTGGACTCTTTTAATATTCTACTGACAATTAAATTCATTAAACATAAACTAGACTTAAAAATTAACTTGCCAAAGAAGTGTTACTTCTGACATGTGTACGTTGTACGCACGCACTTTTAATTTCTTTTTGTTAGTACTGCTGTTCTTACAAATGTCTATTTTCGGGCTACAGATTTCACTTGCCGTCATATAAATACATGCATTTATATCGTTTTATTTAAGATAACTTTTTATAATCATGAAGTACTAATAGAATTATAAATAAACAATAATTTGTTAGGATAAATGATTATTTATTTATTATGCAACGAATTTATAATTAGATAATATATAAATAATTGTAAATTTTTTTGTAATATTAAATTATGTATCTAGACAAGTCGGATTTTATTTTATTGTGTGCTATTAGCGTTTAAAAGTAAAAGTAAGTAGCAGCCCATTAACGTCCCACTACTGGGCACAGGACCCCTCACTCATATGAGAGAGGGTTTTTAGAGCATAGATCCACCACGCTGCTCCAGTGCGGATTGGCAGGCATAGTACACAAGTGCACTCTCTATTCCTTCACTCTCATAGTCCGATGTGAAGGTAATCCGACACAACCGGAGAGAGATCAGGCGCAACTGTAAAGCAAACGCTAATTGCGTTTGCTTTAGAGTAATTTTTTATATTCTGTATTTATATTAAACCAATTTATTTATTGTTTTTGTATAGTTTAGTGTATGAAAGCGGTAGTCAGACAGGGGCAGCAACAACCACAAGCCTGTAAGTTACTACGTTGTGGCCTGCAGGCGAAGAAATGAAAGTAACATTAAAAATGCATAAAAATTAGTTTTGTCTGTATGGAACGCTTTCCAAATAAAGAAATATAGACACATCCGAATAGTCCCTTAATAAAACACCGTTGTTTATATAAAATGAAATGATATCCCAAATAAAATATGAGAATACAGAATATACGAGGTTCGAAATCTGTCCCGCAGGGCGCGGGCGGGACAGGCGGGACGGGCGGGACGTTAATTTTTACGGCCCCGCTCTTTATGAAGCATGGTCGCCGTAACGTTTAATGGGGGACATAGACCCGGGCGGGCACAAAGCAAACGACTTTGTAGGCAAATTAATTTGACAATAAAACACCTTCGTGGGCTTTCTTTATTCGTGTGTTTTGCCAAATGTAATGATCACGCAGTTCCAGCCGAATTTACGATTGACCCGGCGAGGAGTTTCGTTAATTATCATCACGGCGTTAGGATGGACACTGTTCGTTATTAAACGCGTTAATTAACGAGTACGCAACTAAGGAATACAAATGGGAGTTTTATTAAAAACATGTCCTGTTGTAAGAGGCAATGAGCCTTATTTTAAAACTGCTTGGTACTACAATATTTAAAGTCACATTTATACAACTATTTATTTTTTTATCGTAACTACAACAGTTACATAATGTGACTGTATGTTGAGATATAAAAAGTGAAAGGTAATAGATACATCTAGATAGAAGCTTTATTGAAGCAATTTAATGGAAATTGGAAGTGTGTTCTTATATTGAAACTAAATAAACCTTAACCATATATTTCCAAAACAATCACTTCAAATTGTAAGAGAGAATTATTTACTGAGAAGACTTAGACTCAGTAGACGTCAAGTCTTTCTGAAGTTTATTATTTAAATGATAGAAACCGGAACAAAATTGATTTTTATCCTACTATATAGTAACAAACATTATCCTTGTACATATTTTTAGATTAAACAATTACTCCTACGTATAAAGAGACATGTATACAATCCTAATTTTGTAAGACAGTGTCTCAAAGAAATATCTTAAACTCAAACTCAAAATATCTTTATTCAAGTAGGCCTCTTACACCACTTTTGAATCGTTAAATATAATTTCTTTTCCTCACACTAATTTCAATGTACGACTGATTATAATATCAAAGAACGACTTAAAATCTAAAATTACGAGGATTCCTTCGCACTCTGTCCTGATAAGAGCCCACAATAAACTCAGTCGGGTATTATCATCATCACTTCGTTGCCCTTATCCCACTTGGTGAGATCGGCACATCATGTTTCCCTTCGCTGTCATTTGTACATTCACACCCCTTACAGACATATCCTCTTTTACACAGGCATTCCACACTTTTTTGGTCGCCCTCTCCCGGCCCTGCCGCTTGCCTATTTAAGGCTTCTTTCTCATGACATACCAGGATAGTCTTCCACTCCTTAACTTCTCGGTCACTGGTGCTGCTTCCACACTTCCTCTAATATACTCATTCCTAATCTCATCTAACTTTGTTACCCCACACATCCATCTCAACTTTCGCATCTCTGCTGCGTGCAATTTTCTTTCATTCTCCTCTTTGGTGGCCCAGAACTCTAATCCATACAGGATGACAGGTCTTACGATCGTCTTATAAATTTTCTCCTTTAGTTTGAGGGGCATTCTGGCATCGCAAATTGTTCACGAGACTTGCCGCCACTCTATCCAACCTGCATTTATCCTGCTAGTAACATCTCGGTCAATGCCGCTGTCGTTTTGGAAGATAGAGCAGAGGTAACGGAAATAGGAGCAGACTCGAAGGGATACACCATCTAAGATATACGAAGAAAAACTGGATAGATCCCCGAAATCACAGAACAGTTTTGGTTCTATTGATCACGTCATTACAATATCATATTAGTTTAAATTTATTACTGAATTACCTTTAATATAAATTTAATTAATCATCACATTTTAGTAGCTATTTGTTTAAAAAATGATGACCTGGGTTGTTAAATTGACCGATACAATCATCCAAATTACAACACCTAACTAATATATCTAAAATGTAAGTTGTCCGTTTATACCCCGGAGCCGTTGAAAATAATTTGAGCTGAGTCTCCATGTAGGTATGTTTATCTGCGTATATTCTGAAAGATCCGCTCTGCATAGTGGTAGAAAAAGCCTTCAAGGTTGAGAAAAAGTGCGTAAACAGAAAACAAAAGATCAATCCGATTGAAGGTGCCCCACTTGCGAATGCAAATGCGAAACAATTCCGCACCTCCCCCTCCGCCCGTTCATACTCCGATGCATAACAGACAAACAGGCTAATCCGGGATATATCGTAAATTGTCAGTTTATGACGTGCGGAACGACGCTGGGGGGGTGGGGGGTCGAGTTTTCTAATTTCAACCCCCCTCTCGCCCCTTTGATGCGCTAATTCGTGTAAGCAGTTTCTGAACGTGCTTGTTTCCAGCTCACTCCACCCGAACAAACTTATATTTTAACCAAACCGTCCCTATTTCAAAGGGTTTAAAGTTGCTTTTTGCGTACCCCAATGTCGCGAGGTTATCGCCGCCTTTTACATAGTGTTTTGCGATTTACATACATTTGTTTGTTCGGTTTTTAAATTGCGTTATTAACTGTTAATGGCAATTGTTTCGTTTAAACGCGGGTTTATTAAAACTTATGAATTTAATATTGTTTTCTTTCATATTCGGGGACATTACCATAAGTTGTTTTTGTAAGTACTGGACAAATGTTTCGCTTTGGCTCCATCTAATGTTACAGGCTTTGAGCTTCCGATTTCCCTTGAAAAAATTAGCTTGAATGATTTAGAAGTTCAACTTGAAATCTCTTTAAAATGGGTCTCTCTTGCAGCGACGGTTATAGGAATTCATGAATTGATGGCAGCTCTGAACCGTCCACAGAATACCAGCGTTGAGATGTATGTTATAATTAGTTGTAAATATTACGCAATAACGCATTANTTAACCAAACCGTCCCTATTTCAAAGGGTTTAAAGTTGCTTTTTGCGTACCCCAATGTCGCGAGGTTATCGCCGCCTTTTACATAGTGTTTTGCGATTTACATACATTTGTTTGTTCGGTTTTTAAATTGCGTTATTAACTGTTAATGGCAATTGTTTCGTTTAAACGCGGGTTTATTAAAACTTAGGAATTTGATATTGTTTTCTTTCATATTCGGGGACATTTACATAAGTTGTTTTTGTAAGTACTGGACAAATGTCGTCGACAGCTTAAATTCTTTTTATATTGCACGGTTTCGCTTTGGCTCCATCTAATGTTACAGGCTTTGAGCTTCCGATTTCCGTTGAAAAAATCTCTTTAAAATGGGTCTCTCTTGTAGCGACGGTTATAGGAATTCATGAATTGATGGCAGCTCGTAACTCGTCCACGGAACAACAGCGTAGAGATGTATGTTATAATTAGTTGTAAATATTACGCAATAACGCACCTAAGGAGAAAAATAATGCTTTCCACCCGCCGTATTTCGAAAATCTCAAATGAAAATGCCCTATGATTCTCCCGTAGCGCGTATACAGTTTTTTCTTACATCGGGATGTAAAGTTTGACCTTTTCGAGTTGAGTTTTTAATGAATAGTTAAAATTTAACTATCGTTTCTACCTTGACACTTGGATATATGACTTGATAGATTACCGGGAGGAAAAGTGAGTTACGATTACGAACACCATGAATTGTAACTGGGAGAGTGAAATGTAATGGGACCCTTGTTTAATATTACTAATTTCTAATTAAAGTACTTTTTATATTGTAATAACAAGGGTCTAATAGTAATTTCTTAGATTATTTAATTAGTTGAAATCAAAGAGTAAAAGTTTTAGTTTTGTTTACTAACATGTTTATTACGCAGAGGTTAGGAATTTTTAATTGTATTTATTCTGAGTATCACCTGCTATATTTCCACAGACTTTGTGCTCAGACGAAGACTAGACTTGCGAGGTCTCGTCACCAATAATGCCTCTTATTTAAGCGATACCTTCTATTGTTTCCATTTGTGTAAACGTCAGCTGTAGTCAGTCACTGACTAAAGCTCTACATAGCAGTCATTCAATCAGGGATGTACTATGACACTCAGAATATTGGCCTGAAGTTGCGTAAACATATTTCTACGTTTCTCATTTAAAAACGCAATGATTAGCGCAGTAAACAACATAAAAACATTGTAGCTCTTTCAACAGACAGACATTGGTAGTTTTAATTGTATAGCTATATTTCCTCCGTATTAAGTGTGCTCGGACGCAGGCTAGACAGTCTCAAATGATCGAGATAAAGCGAGCAAGGCATCAAAGGACGTGCGCGGCCGCATCACCAATTAATACCTCTCATTTAATCGATTCCTTCAATTATTCCCACTTGATATACGTTAATCCTTGGGCCGCAGCCTCCCCGGGATATTGTTGGCTATAATTACGTGGGAGGCGACCTCTATTGACAAGTATTGATGTTTTTAATCTGATGTTAGGATAAGGCATTAGTATGCACGTCCGTTGATGATTTGTGGCCGGTCGGCTCATTGCCTGGTAATTATTGGATTTCGGCGCGATATTTATTGGCATTTCTTCTTCATTATGATTTATATTACTTATGTTTTGATATATTTTGTGATCTGTATCTGGTTATTCGGATCCATTAACATTATATTTTGGTTCGCTCCGTACAAGTAAAACTATGCCTAGCAAATTATGCTTCGCTGTGGAAAGAAAGCTGGCTGGTGGGGTAGAAACTAGCAGGATATTTAGTAGCAACGCGAGTAAAGGTCTGTGTTATTGTTTTCGCTTGTAGAAATATATTTGAGCAAAGTGTACCGTGTTTATTAGTCAGACTCGTCTCACGTCACTGTGTTTTTTCTTTATCGGCCCAAGTCCCTCAGGTGGGGCTAATACGTCATACTTCAATGGCTTGCGCGTTAGGACACATGATCACCTCCATTAAGCCACGTCTCGCAGTCCCGACGGATTAGTCCCGTCAGCCGCGAGTAATGAGATGGCGAAAGCGAAAATATTGGAAATACACAATAATAAAGACTTAATACTCCTAACGCAGCTGCGAACGCCACGGGCCCGTCGTCACCTACCATCGCTTTACGTACGCCAACGTAATTATTGCGTCGAGGAAATATGACAAAAATGGTACCTGAAAATGCATAAATACACTTGATTTAATATCCTATATCCTCCAGGACGTCGACAATAACTTTCCACCGCGAACGATCTTGTTGCCGCCTCAGTCAGTGACCAATCCATCTCTACTTTCGCCACTTGATCTGCTGTTCCATAGACATTTCCTGTCACTTTTCTAATAGGTCGTCAAATCAAATTAAATCAAAAGTATCTTTATTTAAGTAGGCATATTACAGCACTTTTGAATCGTCAAATTATATTTTTTTTCCACACTCTGATTCTCATATACGTCTGCTGATGATATTCAAGAACGACTTAAAATTAGAAACAAACTAGTAGATGCTCCTAGTAGATTCCAAAGATGCAACGAAGGCATCTATTGAAGTAAATCTTTCCGAAATGTGACATGAACAAATTAACCAAATTGGCACCTCTCTACATTCAATAAACATCTAAAAGGTTCTATTTTAAAGAGGCAATTCCGGGCTGATGTTAATTACCTCCACGTGACACATTGTTACAAGGGAAGCCTGCAGTGATGGATTAGCGTCACACGAGTGGCTCCTTTAAAAACGCAAACAAAGTCGCGGGGAAATTGCATCCAGCTAATATTCCCCTGCCAATCATCGGGCGAGTCAATTTTCAATTTTCCCTCTTAATAAGCACGTCAGCACCGCCTCGTAACAATATCGAAGGGCTTTTTATTTTATTGCCAGTCGGGAGCTGGGGGAATTAATAGAGCCTTATGAACCTAAACTACGACAGAGAATTTTTTTATTCTTTTTTATTACATAGTATTAGAAATTTTGGAAACCAGGTAAGAGAATGTATGTACAAACGAACCATTGGTACTTACGGATTAAGAGAGTTGCGCTGGGTTTCAGTGGGTAATGTGGGAAAGATAATTTTCAGAAGCGCAAATTAATGAGGCGATGTATACCATCATTATGTTGCAAAACTCGCGTATGATGAGGGTTCTGCTGAGCATTGAGGGGGCATTGGCGGGTTCCTTTCCCGAAACCTTTATTTCCGTTTCCAGAGTAGACTTCAAGAGCGCTTTTTATTGTTTTTAATTTCCAATCTAGCACATATAGACCCATTTAAGCCATCACTATATATTAGCGAATTTCTGCCACCCCATTCAAGAATTGAGAGAATTTAGCTGATATTTTGGAGTTCCTTTGCCGGCTCCTACCTTGCCAATTTCGTGATTATCAATTGCAAATTGCTATATTGTTTACTTAAAGTCTGACTCAAGGAGTCGATATGGAGCATCCCTAACGAACCCATAATTGTAATATCGTAATTGTTTTAGAGATTTTTAAGTAGTCCAATATATTTCATTAGGAAGAACTCTAAAAAAGAATACGCAATTAAATTTTTACTTTTTTCTTCCCTCTAAGTGTCGAAAATCTAAAGTTTTAGATTTGTGTAAATATAAGATAAGTTGTCNAGTACTCTAAACCGACGAACTTGTATGAAAGGTTTAATGAGAACGAAAGAAGCGAAGGAGATATGCAAGAATCGTGGCAAGTGGAAGGATGTTGTCTCTGCCTACCCCTATGGGAATGAGGCGTGATGCTATGTATGTATGTATAAGACTTAGAAATTATTTTGCCAAAGAAGTTTCACTTTTGACATGTGCACTTTGTACGCACGCACTTTTAATTTAGAAACGTACAAAAGGAGAATAGATGTGTTTTAGTTTAAGAATTGGACAACTCTTACAATGGACTCAATAATATATCTTCCTCGCTAAAACAATAGAGAATCAAGGCTAACGAAACGAAATCTGTTAATGTTACCTTTACTTTACGGAGAAGTCCCTTAACTAGACCATGTCAGGTGTTTAGGTTTACACCTCGATAGACGACTCACTTAGCAAAAACACAAAAAAGGAAACAATTGGGACTACATTTACGCAAGCTGTATTGGTTAATAAGTCACCCATCACAGCTGTCGTGTGAGTAGCAAGCTTTACAAAACCATCCTTAAACCAATTTGGAGATACGGTAAACAACTCTGGGGTACAGCTTCCAATTCAAATATCGAAATCTTACAAAGATTTCAAACGATATTTTAATGATCATAACCGGTGCCTCACAAATGAACAATTACATCACGACCGGAATATAACCACATTCTAACAGGAAATTCTCTTCCATACGATTACTTACAAGGAAAGAACTAAAGAACACCCAAACAGCTTGGCCAATGTCTTGATGGAAGAAGGCACTATAATTCACAGCTTTAAACGAAAGATGCCCCAAGACACGCTTAAATTGCAACATGGAAGTAAAGTAGGATACGACACAGGTCGTATACCGAGCATGCCATTCAAAAACCCAACCACCCCGCTGATAAATGTCCCTTTTTTTGCGCTGGGTAATGCCTTTACGCACCCCGACGAAAGACTAATTCCATCGGAAGTGTAGGACTCACTGATAACAGAATACCCACTAAAACGCAGCGGATCCCTCCCCATCCCTAACTGCATTCCACTCTAGTGACCCGGATGGTACCAACTATGAGGATCTACCCCTAAATAGAGTGAGGCATGTAGTGCATAAGAGCGACTTCTGCCACCAAGCCTTTTCCGACTCCCTTAGCCTCTCATTTGCCTCCTTCATCGAGATGACGGTCTCGCAAATGAAGGCAACCGCCCTCCACCCAAATTCACTGGCGAGCATTACCCCTAATAAACTCTCCAGTGAAAGATTTCCTCTAACCAGCGACGACAAGATATGCCGCTGGGGTGCCCACGCTGGTGACTCCGCCAGGGTATGGTGCGTCGTATCTACAGGAGCACCACACTCATGACAGGCGGGCGTTTCCTCACAGACAACGACCTGGTGCAAGTACTTGCCGAAGCAACCACGACCATGGTTGAATCCAGGTGAGGTCGGATCGCCTCCACCGTGACTATACCCGCAGTTGGGGACCCAAGATCTCGTGATAAATGTCCCTGTAAAGGAAGACAGAAACAAAAAAAAATTGAAGAGAAAGTTTGAAAGTAGCACCCGTGGCAGATAAGTTAAGAAATGGGAAGCTATCCTGTTATGGCCAAGTCATGGGTAATGTCAAATATGGTAAGCGGCAGGGCCAGGAGAGGGCCACCAACAAAATAAATGTGGATGAACTGCGTGAAAGAGGATATGTGTGTAAGAGATGGGAATGTAGAAATGCTGTGCCGATCAGACCTAGTGTGATAAGGGCAAGAAAATTATGAATTGGTCAGCCTTGTTAATAAAAACACCGTGCAGCTACTTCAACATATTTAGATGAGAAAATATAACAAACACGTACATGGCGCATGTTTTTACGAAACGTGTAGTTCGCTTGCGTAATAGAGATTCTAACGTCTTATATACAGTATTTTCGTAATGCTGTCAGAGAGCAGAGTGGCGCAGTGGAAGCGTGCTGGGCCCATAACCCAGAGGTCCGTGGATCGAAACCACGCTCTGCTAGAATCACTTTTTTTATTTTATTTGTAAATTATTCATTACATTACAATATTTTTTTTAAATATTAGAAGAACATGAGATTATGTTACCTAACACTAAAAAAATCCAATTAAATGACTACCTTACTGCTTGTGGTTTAGAGTACATTTTAAAATGTCCTATTTTAATTACACGCGTTTATTGCACGGTAATAAGTTCAGTTAATTTTATATAAGCGCCATCTATCGCGTATTTTGGAAATCACTCTTAGACGACGCCCTAGAGTAGATGTCACTTATTTTTATTTAGAGTAAGAAGAGAGACGACGTGACGACTCTTCGCCACGGCGGGTATCAAGATAGATGTTTCACATTAAAAAGCATATATTTTTTGAAAAATTAAATAAAACGATGACTATAATTGATAATTTTCTTTTTAAATATGTTGAGAAGGTTATCGCTTGATTGCAATCACACATGATGGTAAGTGATGATGTAGTCTAAGATGGAAACGCGTTGGATAAAGGGTAATTTACCTTTTATGGTTTCTACACAGCATCGTAGCATCGTAACAAAATAGCCTCAGTCGAATCTTCCCACCAGTCCAGGTCAATTATTATTGTCCTACCGGAATTTTAACCCTGGTTCTCACCGTTGTGTCAAATGAGTACTCGCTTTACTAGCACAAGTCCCGGGTTCGAAAAAAAATCAAAATATTTTCTATTCAAATAGACTGAAGAAGCATTTTTGAATCGTCAGTAGTCTGTCCGTTGGTAACAAATCTACCACCGGTTCGGATAGTTGAATCCGCTGAGAAGAAACCGGCAAGAAACTTAACGGTTACTCTTTTAAAGATAGTTTTGTATGCTACAATGTGTAATATATATCTTCTGTGAGCAACTGGAATCAAATCCAAACATTTCTATATCTTAAATAATCCTCAACATTATAATATGCCTTTTGTAAAAGGATGTTTTTGACATATTTCTTAAAACTATGCGGAGGCAAATCCAAAACTGATTGAGGTATCTTATTAAAAATGCGTATGCTCAACCCGACAAATGATTTCTGAACTTTCTTCACTCTAAAATATGGAATTACAAATTTATTTTTATTTAAAATTGTTCTCTCTCCGGTCGTGTCGAATTGCTGTCACATCGGAGTATGAGAGTGAAGGAATAGAGAGTGCACTTGTGTACTATGCCTGCTAATCCGTAGTGGTTCTGTGCTCTTAAAACCCTCTCTTATATGAGTNACCTGGTGATGACGGAATCACAGCGGAACTCCTGAAGGCGGGTGGAAAACCCATTCTAAAAGTCCTTCAGCGAATGTTCAATTCCGTCATCCTGGAAGGTACGGTGCCAAAGGCGTGGCATAGGAGCGTGGTAGTTCTGTTCTTCAAGAAAGGTGACAACACCTTATTGAAGAACTATAGACCTATTGCGCTGCTAAGTCATGTCTATAAGCTGTTCTCGAGGGTCATTACGAATCGTCTCGCTCGCAAGTTTGACGACTTCCAGCCCCCCGAACAAGCCGGATTCCGAAAAGGCTTTAGTACCATAGACCACATCTTTACGCTGCGGCAGATTATACAGAAGACCGAGGAGTATAATCGGCCACTTTGCTTGGCGTTCGTGGACTATGAGAAAGCCTTTGATTCGGTGGAAACATGGGCCGTGTTGAAATCTTTGCAGAGATGCCGAATTGACCACCGGTACATAGACGTGTTGAAGTGCTTGTACGAAAACGCCACTATGTCAGTCCGTATACAGGACCAAAGCACAGAGTCTATCCAACTTCAGCGTGGAGTGCGACAGGGAGATGTTATCTCCCCGAAGCTCTTTACTGCGGCGTTGGAGGACCTGTTTAAGCTTATGGAGTGGAACGGACTGGGCATCAACATCAACGGCGAGTACATCACTCATCTACGGTTTGCCGACGACGTGGTCATTATGGCAGAGACTCTGGAAGATCTCAATGCAATGCTCGATGACCTCAGCAGAGCTTCTCGACAGGTGGGCCTAAAAATGAACATGGATAAGACGAAAGTTATGTCCAATATCCATGTTCCGCTCCACCCAGTCATCGTTGAGAACTCTACACTCGAAATTGTTGACGAGTATACATACCTGGGACACATAGTCCAGCTAGGTAGGTCCAATTTCGAGAAAGAGGTCAACCGGCGAAACCAACTCGGTTGGGCAGCGTTCGGGAAGTTCCGGAAGACTTTTTCGTCCAATATCCCTCAGTGGCTGAAGACTAAAGTCTTCGAACAGTGCATGTTGCCAGTGCTTACCTACGGATCGGAAATGAAAGTAATCAATTATAATCATCGCTGTATTTTATTTTCAAATGGCTTTGCCAAAAAAATATATTTTTGATGTGAAACATCCTGAGGTCAAGACGTGGGGAAGTCGCCACATCGTCTCTCTTCCTTTTCGGTTCGGCATTTGGTTTCCTGTTAGCCCTAACCGATTTCTTACTTCAACATATTCAGTATGTTACATCAGCCAGGAGTCCCGTGATAGATATTATTCGATATACAGAGTAGAGTTTTCCAGCTTTTCAATCGTCAAATATCGTTTTCCCATTATTGCCAAAGTACGACTGGTGATAATATTAGCGAACGACTTACAATCGAATGATACAAGGTTTTCACGCCCAGTACAGAGAAGATGCCACTACAAACTCAGTCGGCGTAATTTTTCATCATTACCATCACAGTGTAAGTGTATTGACTCCCACGCTTTTTTATAGTCTCAATCTGTTTCAAATTTAAATTACAGATTTAAATTGATTAAGTGGCATCTCTGGAACGTCTTCTGGGAGTTTTTATTTCTAAAAATATAATAATTTTAGTTTTGTAGGCACACGACATGTTTTTGAATATGTATGTTCAGTAAGCCGTCATTATTTTAACTACTCTTAAATTATCTCTCAGCTACTCTCATGGAATAATTAAAACTACACTTTGTCTGAATTGGTGGGGAGCTTCATTCGTGGCTAATTACCATTCTACCAGCAAAAACGTAACTGCAACGATGAATTGCCTCTTAACAGATTACCACACTTCCATTTCAAGTCACTTATCAATTAGTAGGATAAGCAATACTATTCCCCGATTCTTCATTATTTTATTACACACTTTTCTCTTGCTGCATATGACAACGTTGATACAAACTGAAAACTGTCAATTGTCAGATATCCCCATCCTCCTGTGTTACATTTCTTATACCCCCGTTTATAAAACTCCCCACTCAAAAATAATAAGTCCACCAATCACAGTCGTCGTTAAAACGATGTGATTAAACTTGAGACAATTTCCGGAATAGCACATGTAAACATTTTACTGATATGATTACAAAGATAATTTAAGATCTAAGGAATAAAATAATAATGGTTAACAGACTGTAACACCATTTACCATAGGGTGTGAGCTCTGTCAGTCAGTTGTAGATCTGAGTCAGTCAGTTGTAGCCCTGCAGGGTTTGAGGCCGGTGGTCCTCGGCCCCGGTCTCGGGACGTGACACAATAAATCAGCGGTGGCACAATAAACTCTTAGATTTCAATTAAACATAAATCTCGCATGACGGCGCGCTAATGGAGTTCAGACTCTTGGCGTTTGTCTGCGATTGCATCGCGATACTGCGCACAGACGGACAGACATCGACATTACTACTAATGAAATGATATAACAATCATATTATTCTTTTCTATGTTAAAACTTCTTTAGCATCGTTGTGATTTGAAAGTGTATGAAACGAAAAAGCGACAGTAAAAAGAGACAGAGACATAAATTGATAAGATTGAAAGTGGGAGAGAATGAGATAGAAAGCATTATACAGTGTTTGTTATGTTCGTGTATACGATGTAACTGTAGACAATATTATGCTTATGCCCGATTTCACCAACCTCTGCTAAGGTCTATGTGTCCCCTGACTACATTTAAGGGCTAGTTAAGGGGATTTATTCTGCATCTAAGGTGTTTTCTAATTACATGTAGGGGTCAGTTAATGGGATTGTTTCTTTAGCCAAGGGTTCCTTAAGCACATTTGGATGCCAGTTAATGGGATTGTCTCTATAGCTAAGGGGTTCCCCAAGTACATTTAGGTGCTCGGTAAATAGATTGTTTCTATAGCTAAAAAAAGTAAAAAAGTCTATGTATCCCCTGACTGCATTTAAGGGCTAGTCAAGGGGATTTATTCTGCATCTATGGTGTTTCCTAAGTACATGTAGGGGTCAGTTAATGGAATTGTTTCTTTAGCCAAGGGTTCCTTAAGCACATTTGGATGCCAGTTAATGGGATTGTTTCTGTAGCCAAGGGTTCCTTAAGCACATTTGGATGCCAGTTAACGGGATTGTCTCTATAGTTAAGGGGTTCCCCAAGTACATTTAGGTGCTCGGTAAATAGATTGTTTCTATAGCTAAGGATTCCCTAACTACATTTAGGTGCTAGTTAAAGAGATTGTTTCAATAGCTTAGCCATTTAAATAAATTGGACGTTATATATAAATGCTTATTAACAACTTGGAGCCAGTATTTTTGAAGGTTTCACTTCTACCGCGTGAAAATTGCACACAAGATATTTTTTTAGTATTATCTCTTTAAAGTTTAAGAATATTAAACCATAGCTCTTGTACACAAGTTTTTAATGATACTTTTTTCTTTTATTTTTCTACTTGTAATGTGTTTTTACTCCGATGTTGACAACAGAAGATGCGTACTGAAAAAGCAGCCTTCTGGCAGGAATATCCGATGCATTTCCTAGTTAATTTTTGTTATATATTCTATAAACGATATACCTACATTACTCCAATAAAGATTGTTATTATTGTTAGAATGATATAAGAATAAAAAAGGAATGACGTAATAAAAAACAAAATCATTTGCACTAAATAGTTTAGCAGCCTTAGTAACTATATATTTAATTATAAGAAAGATAATAGACATGTTATAAAATAAAAATGAAATAGTTTATAGGAATATAGAAGTGTCTGTCATTTTAAATTCACATCAGTTCACTAGATGCATATTAATGTATGTTCGGTGCTTATGTATAAAGGCTTTATTATTTTTGCCAGGGGCTTTCACACAACGATAGCTGATATTAATAACGATAAGGAATAACTGAGGTTGCGAGTACGACAAGAAATTAGAATCATAACAAGATGATAATAAGCTTTAAAGTATTTGTTAGGAGGTCTCGTACTTGCCTTTAATTTTACAGTTAAATTTCTCTATAGCAAATTAAAATGTGAACGTTATCATATATCTCAATGTCTCTGTGGAAATGTTGGCAAGATTTCCATCTAAAAACATCAGACAACGTCACACAATTGAGTTGTAACACAACAAAATATTAAGACACCTATAAGGACGATTAAAAAAACCGCAGGAAGTCCTAATAATTCTTACGATTGTGCTGCATAATGGCTTTTATAATACTCATGCGTTCCTATTAAGATCCCCGCATATATCGTACGTCTTGTCATTAAGTGCTCGTCCATGAATAATATTAAACTCAATCATTTTCATCTCATTCCAGGGGCCGAATAAATACAAATAAAGCTGTCTCGCAGCAACAAAGCACTTGCACGTTTATTTCACTCGCATTAAAGACTATAATTGCCTCTTAAACCTTTACAGGTATAAACTTAAGCATCAATTTCCACAAATCCGTGTCAAGTCGGACTTGATTTAAAAAATCGAAGCCACCCTTTGGCTTTATAAATAACTCGTCTTATTATTTATTGGACGCCTTAGAGCCAGCCTCCGACAGGTTAACGATGACGAATACGAGATACGTTTGTAAAGTGCCCCTCTCGGTCTTGATGCGTGATACTCGTGTGTAGAAGGGGGCAAACAGCGACGAGTACGTTTTTAAACATTCAATTTTAAATCAAGAGTTTATGTCGTGATATTTAATGATGAAGTTGATCGTTGAATGATATCGTCGTAATTAATATCAAGTTTGCTAATATTGGCACAGTGGAATACAGTTTAAAAAGTCAGCGAGCTCTCCTAGTAAGATGTTTTCTACGCAGCATTAAGGAAAGCAAACTTGCTTTGAGAAACATCGTACAATACAGTTTTCTTATTTTGCCCTTTCCTGTATCTTAGTGATATACTTGTTATATGAAGGATATCGAAGAAAGAAGAAAGAACATAACGTATCGAGTATAGCTGATCGAGATTTCTGTAGAAGGTGTTGAGAAAGTGAAGGCATTACACCCTCTACTGGAAAACCGTGTTCATATAGAACTGGTGCATGTGTTTATTTGACGTGACTGTCTCGGGAAGTATGGCCGGGATGAATCATCTATCTCGCGTGAGTGTAGCACTATTCTTGGTATATTCTGTGGCATTTCCTGTTGTCGTTGTTGGACATAGGTCTCTCCTAATGATTTCTACGGAGGCTGATCTTATGCCGCTTGCATCCAGCGGTTGCGTAATAGTTGTCAACAAAATAGATTGGAAATCCGTATACTCCTTCTGAGGGACTCTTATCTCGTTAAAGGTGACACTTGAGAGCTTGAAGCCCTTTCTACTTGTCACAGATGGTTGGTTAGCGTACTGCGGAATTTTCTTTTTTCTTTCTTTCGTAATATACCCGACCTTTTTCTGGGGATAGATTGGATTATGTAGGATTCTTCGGCTTAGGCTTAGGTTATTCGGATTACTCCTATTAGGCGATTAATCTTGCTGGCCAAGGTAGATTAACACCATATTAATCTGCCGTCTTCCTAGAGTATGAGTGCTAAGTAAACGGTTCCGTTTATGACACCGAGGTCCCACTATCTGGGATATGTTATTTCTGTATTTCAACAAGGCGGTCGCGGCCTCGTCAATGAGTCCTACGCTCCCGTCCGGTCGGACTGCGTAAAAGCATTTCCCAGCGAAAAGAAGTGTTATAAATCGAAGCCGTTTATCAGGTGTATAGTTGTGAAGAGCCTCTTCGGGTCCGGGCGCGTGATATATTCCCGCGCATGCGTGTGATAAAGCACGCGGCGGGGTGCGCGCGCGCCGCGCGGTGATTGGCCCCGGTAATGAGTGCACGCGCGTGCGTCGCCTCGCTTCCCCGGCGCGGCCTGACGGGGAGTAATGACGGCTGGGCCGCAGACCAATGACGGATGGCCGCGTTTCCCAGGCCATTGTGTGTAATATACTCGTTGCCGATACCGATCTCCTGCTCGTATGTTCACCGAGACCTATAGACCGGTGTCCTCGCGGCAGACCCGACTATTCAAAAGAACCTGTGAAGCTTACTGCAATTACTAACTAAGTTACGGAACTGAGTCGAAAGATTTTTGTTACCATTGGATCTCTCAAAAGATAGAAAAATTATTTTGGTACATTCTCTCATTTTGCCTCGTTTGGATTACGCCGATGTCTGCTACTTGGATTTATCTGAAACTATGCTTAACAAACTTGAACGACTGCTAAAGTTGTGTATTGGATTTATCTTTGGTTTGCGAAAGTTCGATCATGTTTCTCAATATCGTGCTCAGCTGAAGTGGTTATCAGTTCATTCACGCAGAAATCTCTATGCATTTACTCTTCTCTATTCGGTGCTGAATAATCCGCACGCTCCATCTTATGACTACTTCAAGAGAGCCGTCAGTCACCCCAACCCTCTCATTAGAAATGCCGCCTCTTGTGGGATTAGGCTTAACATCCCGCCTAGGAAAAGGCGGCCCAAACACGTCCTTGACGATCCAGACGACCAGACTACCTTTGACAACGCCCAGTACACTTTCACACACACATAGCGTCTTTGCCGGCGAAGACGAGGTCCCCGCTATCTGACGCACCTCGGCCGCGGCTCACAGTCGCGGTCCCATGGGCAAGATTAAGCACCTGTCCGATTGTCCTTTTCAGCAGCAGCAAACGTTGCTCTAAGCCTAGGTCCAAGCNGAACTGAGTCGAAAGATTTTTGCTACCATTGGATCTCTCAAAAGATGGAAAAATTTACTACCGATTAAGACAAAAATTATTTTGATACATTCTCTCATTTTGCCTCTTTTGGATGCTACTTGGATTTATCTGAAACTATGCTTAACAAACTTGAACGACTGCGAAACTTGTGTATTGGATTTATCTTTGGTTTGCGAAACTTCGATCATGTTTCTCAATATCGCGCTCAGCTGAAGTGGTTATCAGTCCCTTCACGCAGAAATCTCCATGCACTTACTCTTCTCTATTCGGTGCTGTATAATCCGCACGCTCCATCTTACTTGAGAGAACGATTCTCTTTTGCTGAGAGAGATGATCGGTTGCGATCTCAAGACGATCTAAAGCTTTACACTCCCTATTGTGGCACCATGTGTTACACAAACTCTTTCACTCAAAAAGCCATCAGCTTATGGAATGCTTTGCCACGAAGTATTAGGCAATCTGAGAATCTGTATATTTTCAAGCGCCGTTTGAAATATAATGTATGAGTCTGTTATATTATATATATTAGTACATAACTATGTAATATATATATTTATACCCCTAGTATATGGATGTATTTTGTAGTTATATTATCAATAAAATAGCTATAAGTTCTTCGTTTTTTTTTCTAGATTGTGTTTTATGATTTTGCACTTTTTCAAAGGTTGTCTGGAGGAGATCGCTCCAAGCGATAAGGCCGCCTTTGTACACATTTTTACCTTATTTTTTGTTTTTATCTTTTTTTAATATTTTGTATCTTTTTATTTTGTGTGCAATAAGTAATAAAATAAATAAATACTTTTTTATATCATGTGCTCGATTCCAGTACCTCAGAAAATGGATACTGAGTTTTCTATAAAGAATTTCTTAATATTTGCCCGATGTTCACGCCTAATCTTTCTCTGATCTTCGAAACATAGAAACATGAGAGTGCTTATGTACTATGCTTGCCAATCCCCACTGGTGCAGCGTGGTGGGTCTGTGCTCTAATAATGCTTTCTTCTATGAGTGAGGAGACCTGTGCCCAGCAGTGGGATGTTAATGGGCTGCTACTTACATTTATATATTACATGTAACTGTAATCACTCCTTATTTGTTAAGAGGCAATTTACCTCTCATGATTTCAACACAGCATCGTAACGGAACACAAATCTATTTACCTGGCAGTATGTCTTTCCTGGTAGGGTGGTTACTAGTCGCGGCCGAAGCCTCCAACCAGGCCTCACTCAAGCAAATTAGAAAATGCAGTTTTCTAAGCTCTGCAGAAGTTGGATTCCCGACAAGGCAATTAAATAATTGGTTTTTTTATTTGTCTTAGTCAGGAGTGGCCACCAGTGAAGAAGTGCCTTGAAATAAAAGATTACTTAACTACACAAGTTTAAAATACTGTCAATAATCACTCTTTCAGTACAAATTGTCCTACACCTGGTTGTAAAGTATATAAATTACGAATCCCTAATTTATGGGCCCTAGATTCTCTCTGAATTTAAAGATGCACTGGTGTTTAAATTATTAATAATGTTGAAACAGCATAGGAGATAAAATACAATTATAAAACTCATATAATCAGTATTAGAGAATAGACAGAGTCAATAAGGTTATGTTAAAATGTGACTGAATATAGAGAGAGAGAGAAGATATTTGTTAGTTACTTTATTGTGTTAAACCAACTGATTAAAAGCTTTATAACCAAATCGAGACATAGACAATACATTAAACTGAACTCCTAAGGGAACGGGAAATTCAGTAGCCATTTAACTCTGCAACGATTTAGACGTAAGTTTCTCTGACCTTATAACATGGGTTTTTTACTACGAAATTTCCAAGGCACCGAAAACATCTTTTGCTGCTGACATTGCTGACAGTTTAGCGCTTGACTGTGATCTCACCTGATGGTAAGTGATTATACAGTCTAAGATAAAAGCGCGCTAATCTGGTAAGAGCAATATACCTCTTGTGGTCTCTACACAGCATCGTAACGGAACACAAATCTCTTCGTTTCGCGATTTTTGCTGGTAATATCATGTGTGATTAATACCAGATTTAACCACAGCTATTTATAGCTAAAATAGTATAAATTAAGCAAACTCTATATCAGTTTTGAGTTGTAGAGGCCAGCGGCCACCTAATGGATCAACCCCGCGGGACACATCCGTTGTCCGTTGACTAACTCCATACTGAAGATAGATGGCCTTTAACATTGATATTTATACCTTTTGCTTATCAGCACGTTTAAAATAAGCTCCATAGTGCTTATAAATATAAACAGACGGATACATATTAACCCTTTTAACAGCAGTTATCGCAATTAATTATAAAATAAACCACAAACAGCGGTATTAAAAAAAAGGACTCAAAATCTATCAATATACGGTACCCTACCTTCGATCCGAAGAGCAACCCATAAAAACTCAGATAATCCAGTACAATATGTTATTTTTTAGCAAAATAGTATGCTAATTGTATATACAGGATATATATCTCTTGCGCTTTCATAGATTTAGAAAAGGCTTATGATCGAGTGGTGAGGAATGAGCTATGGCCAACGTTATCTACGTATGGGGTGAGAGGCAATCTGATTCAAGCATTGAAGTCTCTCTATGAGGGTTCTAGTGCCTGTGTCAGAATAAACGGCGCGTACACGGAGTGGTTTCCTGTCCAAAGAGGTGTTCGACAGGGAGGTGTTGCGTCACCATGGCTGTTCAACCTATTCATGGATAAATGTTTGACAGATTTAAAAGAAAGTATGTATGGGTTAAGAATGAATGAATTACTCATCAAATGTTTACTCTACGCTGATGATCAAGTAATACTTGCGTCATCCGCTAATGAGCTACAGGAGATGGTAAATATTATGAATGAAGCTTTGAAAGGGAAAGGAATGAAAGTGAATGTACGAAAGTTATGCTTGTTGAACGAGATGAATCTATAATGAATTGCAATATTTTAATAAATGGGGAACAAGTGGAAGAGGTGAAACAATTTGTATACTTGGGATCTAAATTTACGATATATGAGTCAAGAGTGAATGCGAAAGTTGGAAGAGGAAGACCAAGGCGAATGTTCCTGGACCAAATTCAGGACATTTTAAGTAACGGCCAGGTCAAGAGTACACTAAAGCGACGAACTTGTATGTAAGGTTTAATGATAATGAAAGAAGCGAAGGAGTATGGAAGGACGTGATCTCTGCCTACCTCTATGGGAATGAGGCGTGATGCTATGTATATATGTATGTAATGAAAATGCTACTAAAAATCCACGCAGACGAAGTCGCTGGCTCAGCGAGTTTGTGTATATACTCTTGCATAAGTTTTGATATGTGCGTACAGCTGCACTATATGTTTTCCCAAATACAATAAAAAATATTTAATTTCTAATGTTTTGTTATAATTTGTTTATTAATTAGGTGCAATAATTTATCGAGTGAGCATAAAATGGTCCGGCAGCGTCCATAGACAATTTACTGGCAACATTGATCGGGCTAGTTGGGAGGGAATCAATTATAATTCTCATTAGATTTGGGCGGGGCACGGGATTTATTGCCAGATCGCGGGGAAAAATTCACAACTGCACCTTGCACGCCGCGCACCGACCCGCTATGGGCGAAACGTATTAATTCAACATTAATGCACTTTGTACAAGACAAATACTCACTCTAGCAGATTGTGGAACTAATTGGTTTCAACTGATTTTTTGAATCACGAGAGAGGTGCCACGGTTGGGCTAGGTGGGCTAGATAGAGGGGAAATAAATGACAGGGAATCTAATGGATACCCGAAGAAAGCTGCTCAGACAATGAGGCCCAGACTCGAGACCCGTACTCCTCGGATAACTAAAAAGTACCCTACGAAAACTGTAGTCCAATTGCGGCAAATAGATATTCCCTGCTTCGTGAGCTAAAAGATACCCAGATTGGACACCGCACCGGATTGACTTGGATGGACCCGACCGTACATTAATTTGATGTTTAAGTAAGATGCCCGAGGAAGGAGGCATTGCCTCAAAGCCAGCCAGCACAGCTCTTAACACCATGAAGTTGAAAAGAATCCAGGATTGTGCCAAAGCCCCTTAACACCAATAGAGCCACCTCTGTACCACAATGGTAAAGTAGTAGCCATGTACTATGCGTAACGAGTGACATCAGGCGCAGCACCGACAGCAAAAGTGCTCTCTGAGTCACGTGGGTGGAGCACACCGCCAACTATACTACACAGGGCTAATATTGAGAAAATCTTAATAAAAAAACTTAACATTGATCTTTGGATCCACCGGACGTAGTACTTGAACCTAGGACCTCATGTCTGCAGCCAAACATGCTGACCTCTAGACCAATGAGGCAGTTACACCACGAGGGAGATGACATCTGTTTTGTCAACTTTTCAATCTAAAAATTGTCTTGGTCAACCAACGTAACTGCTGTAGCAAGCGCAATTGTCAGGGTCAAGATCTATTTACCCTACTTGTTATTATTAAAGAACTAGACGTAAGGTGGATAGATTCTGCACTATCACTAACTGTTTATTTCGCTGGTGGGATGGTGTGAGTGCTTGCTTCACTAGTTGTAGTCTTGGCTTCGATTGCCAGTTTTCAATACCTTGAGGATGATTCGATCGTGTTTAGTAATCACCATATCAATATGACGCTTAAAACTAGTTGGATGCTGCGTTGAAACGATCAGAGGTTAAATATCTCTTACAAGGTCAAGACGCTTCAATATGAGTATCCTGTATCATCACTTACCATCAGGTATCATCACTGTCAAGCGCTAACTTAAATAAGACACATAACAACGTGGCAAACAGTGAATCAAATTATTTATTTCATTGAATCTCTGGCTTAATGTATATGTATTAAAACTTATAAACATACATTAAACTTAGAGAAGGAGCTCTAATGATGTCACTTTATGAAGTTAAAACCTTTATCAAAAGAAAGCTTATTGAAATATCATTCTATAGACGATAACAAAGGGTAGATTAAATGATTATGGTAAAGAAGCGATACCAGACTAAGTTAGAAATGGTTTCTTTGCAGAGCAGAGAGCGAACCCTCGTCATTTTTGATTTTACATCCTTCATCCATCATAATTAGTTGTACATTGAAAATAATATGTGGAGAAACCTATATTTAACGATTCAAAAGTGATGTAAAGGCCTACTGATTCGAATTCTAACTTGTAACCAAGATAAGCGCTTTCAACAAAACATACAAACTGTTTAGCTTTATAGAAGAAATATAGATACTTCAAAAGGTGTATTCTTAATGATTAAATGTATCTATTGCGTTGAATAAAGAAAAAAAACATTAAAGTCAGTGCGAAGGTGACAGCGAGGCGCGATCGATGCCGGCGTCGTTATTAGGGCGACAGCCTTTGACGACGCGGCGTACTCTCTTTTCAGAACATTTTCATTTCGCCTTTAAGAAAATTTGCGTTTAAACTTTACTAGTAGTAAGAACTGTTACAGAAACAACCTCTTTTTTATTATATTTAGGAATATCAACAACCACACATATATTCTGACTTAATTTCTGCGACAAATCTCATAAAGTATTATGTGTATGTTATGTGAAGCATACGTATCTTTACAAATCTTTTACTATTTAATGCTGTTTTCAGCTAATATTGTAAAAGCTGTTGACAAAAGAGTAACTACTGAGCCGGTATTGTTGTTAATATCAATCTCCCAAACCTATGGTAAATTCATTACTAATGGACTTGACGATTCAAAAGAGCTTCTTAATCTTGCTGGACTAAAAAGTGTTATGATTGTGATTTATGCTGAACTGGTTTAAAGACAATTAAGCGAGACTAAAGGTATCACTTTTGTTTATCTAGGTCATAATCTGTGGTAAATTTCGGCCAAGGTTGAATAACAAACCTCAATATACAGAAAGTTTTAGGTTTATTATATAGGATGTTACTTTTACTACTTTAAAAAGTTAAAGCCGAATATGATTAGTTGTGCTGTCGTGTCTAACTAAACGTCCGTACGTATAAACTTTAAACAAAATTTGAATTGTAAACATGTCTACTTATATGGACTTTCGAATTATAATAGTAGGATAATCCCAAGCTTTTTGCATTATATTGAAAAAGCAGTTTAAAAATGATATAACAAAGGTAAGTAGCAGCCTATTAAGCCAAAAAAATACTCTGCCTGAGTTTGTTGTGGACTCTTCTCAGATCCAAGAGCGAAGGAACCCTTGTAACTTTAGACTTTAAGTCGATCTTTAATACCATCATCAGTCATACATTAGAATTAGTGTATGGGAAATAAAGTAATTTTGATTTGAATTGATTAACGTTCAACTGTTGGTCACACGCCTTCTCACACATATTTCTCTCATATGTGTGAGAAGGCGCTGTTCCACTGCGGATGGGCAGGGTTCACATTCATCCCAGAATAACACCTAGGATAAACAGGTATCCTCACGAAATCAAAAATATCTTTATTCAAGTAGGCATGTTGCAGCACTTTTGAATCGTCAAATTATATTTTTTTCCGCACTCTGATTGATTCTAATATACGGCTGATTATTGTGCTCATGAACGGCTTCAAATTTAAAGTCACGAGGGTTCCTTCGCGCACTGATCCAAGAAGAACCCACAACAAACTCAGTCGGGTATTTTTTTTGTTACCATCATCATTACAATATCATGTTAGTTTACTATATTTTAATTCCAATTCGAGCAATTCGTTCACTTCCACGTATCTATCGTCTAAGTAATCCTGCAACTTATAATACGATTTTTCTATCAACTTTCTTTTTCTATCAACAACAAAGACTTTGAATTTATTAATTGACATATTTAGAACGTCTTGTGGGAGTTTATTGTAGAAACGTATACAGTTACCCTTAAATGAGTCGTTATCTTATGCAGCCTACTAGAATTTATAACAAGATTGTTTTGGTTTAGTTATATGATGTACATTCACTCTTTTTATTAAAAGAGTCAATGTACATCATTAGCGACTCTCTTGGACCCACATTGTAAATCGCACGGCCCTTTTCTGCTATCCAAATATGGCATCTATATCAGCAGCGTTACCCCAAAGTAGAATACCGTATGACATAATGCTGTGAAAGTAGCTGAAATATACCAGTCTGGCAGTATCAACATCTGTCTGCCGACGAATTCTTTTAACCGCGTAAACCGCAGATGGTTTTCTTCACCACAAAGCACAGTGATGGATTAGGCAGAATAATCAAGCAAGTTTCATTTTTATTAAGATAAATTTAACGGTCCCTGCTGTGGATTCCAACCCACGATTCCTCTAAACGGGAAATTATATAATTCTTAACAATTTAATAACATTTGTCATAATTTAGTACCGAGTAGCGAGTACGCCGTGGAGTAGAAGGCGTCCACCACTCCGCGGACACGTGACTGACGGACGTCGCGCACACTCGCCTCGCGTATGTACGTGTGTCTGTATTACGTAAACACTGCAAAATCCATACTATACCACGAAAATATCTCTTTTAAAAGAAAATTTCCTTGGCAAATGGCATGTAGAAGTGTTGACCCTTTGTTGGAAGATGAAATGATTGCACATCAAACTTTTTAATACACTTTTATTACTTTTGACGACCTCGCTGGCATACAGCTGTGAGAACTCGCTTGTTTTTATTTATTACATTTACTAACGATAACTTACACTAATACATTTCCATATTTTGTAGCCTAGTTTGTATATAAACGTAGCTTAAAACTTAATGAACTTATCACTTTAGCTAGCAGAGGTTCAGTGCAGAGGTACAGAGGTCCCTGATTCTATCCCCGCTCGGGAGCATAATTCAGTTGAGGCTTAAGGCCCCAATCAAGAAATATGCGTTCCGGTACGATGCTGTGTAGAAATCATAATACACACCCCTTACCATCATATATACCATTCCATCTAATCTGCCAGCAATTAAAAAGCTTCGTTTATATATCGAAAAGAGGTGTTCAAAAGACCGTCATATCTTTCTCTCTTAAGGAGGTTTCTCTTTAACCCCTTTCTTTTTGAGTTTTTACCTTGTGGAGGAACAGAGATGCCCATTCTCACTCATAGAGGTTTTTAAGATGTTCCACTAAATACAAACCGCTCGGTTATCATCAAACAAATCAACATTGATAAAAGCGCTAAAGCTGCGGAAAGGCATTAAAAGTGCTTAGGTTTTCTGAAATTTTATAAAAACAAACAGCTGCTATTTATGGCTTATTGTGAAATCCTGATAAATTTATCAATGTCTTTGAAGGTTTTAGAGTTAGGTAGTATTTACCCAGGTTTGACTGCACTCGTATACTCGTATACTAGCCATTCTTCGCTTTGATATCCGCGTAACACTGGGTGCCTTCTTATCTATACAAATAAATAAAATTGGAGTGTCTCTCTGTAATTTCAAATAAAAAGCTTATTGTTAACAAAGTTTTGAAATTTCACTATTTATAAATACAAGGCAAGGTAAGAAGCAGCCCATTAAAGTCCCACAGCTGGGTACAGGCCTCCTCACACATAGGAGAGAGGGTTTTAGAGCATAGATCCTCCACGCTGATTGGTACCGCTGCGGATTGGTAGGCATAGTACACACTCTCTATTCCTTCACTTTCATAGTCCGATGTGACGGGAATCCGACACTTGCAGAAAGAGATCAGGCGCAGGACCTTAAGGTGCTCTCCGAGGCACGGGGATGGATCTCACCACCAACTTCCCAACTTCGGGCACATATTGAGAGAATCTCAATAGAAAACTCAATATCGATTTCGAATTGGCCCGACCCGGGAATCGAACCCAGGACCTCATGTCTAAAGTCAAACATGCTAACTACTAGACCAATGAGACAGTTCGAATTATGCAGGTAAAGTAATAGCTAGTTCTAAAATAATGATAACTCCTTCTAAAGTCTCGTCAAACTCGGCTCAGATAAAAATCTAGAAAATTGTTTTTTCTCATTTCCATCGTGTATACTTTTATATGCGTTTAATGGGAAGCTGTTAAATTTTACAAACAGACACTGAGGCTACTTTTATTGTAGGAAACTTCTGAATTACGCGAGTAACACTGCAGAGAACTAGCTAGTTTCTATATAAAAAAGAAGTGTGCTGAAGGTGAAAGACGGTCGCAAATAATTAAAAAGTTCCCCGAACTCGCGGTGTAATGACAATAATGACATTAATGACACCGCACTGACAGCGGCAGTCATTTGTCAGCCGTCGTGTGTCAGCTGTTTGTCAGACACAGCCACAATGGTGTCAGGTCGCGAGGGCGCGATTGACGCGTGACACTCGACTGTACTAAGGACTCTCGATTACGTCTCTATTGTATTTCTTTACGATAAACATTCTAGTACATAATAATCTTATATAACTTGTACCCAGTAAGCGCTCTTCCGTCTTAGACTGCATCATCACTCGCCTTTAAGTGTTATCACTATTTAGCGTGATCTGTAATATCTATACTAATATTATAAAGAGGAAAGATTTGTATTTTTGTATGTAACGAATAAACTCAAAAAGTACTGGACCGATTTTAATAATTCTTTTTTCATTAGAAAGCTACATTATCACTGAGTAACATAGGCTATATTTAGTACTAGATTACTATAGAAATCTTTAGAAATTCCTATTAAAACCAACCGAAGGTGTAAAAAAATTAGCCATAAAATGTCTTTCATCGCATACGCTGTGAAGAGTATTAATGATAGGACAAAAAAATGTTCGACAATATTATAGAATATATCAATATCTACAAAAAACTTCGCGAGACCATATGTCTAACTATTGTAGTTACGTCACTGTGACTACTTTTTTACATTTAGCAAATTGATAGAAATGCCGATCAAAATCAGACCGTGTTATCAATACCATTTGTAAATTTTAACCAAATAAGTAATTCAATATTTAAGACTGTCTCAATACCTGATGATTACTTTTGAATTATTGAAATCGGATATTCCATTCAAAGGATATCATGAAATTAAAATAAATGCCGGCGGCGTACTCCACGCAGCGCATCGAGTAACTAACTCGACGAAAGAGGGAGGGAGTGAGAGTGCGGGAGAAGGGGGTGTACCATTATGAATTAGGTTACCTTACGCATACTGAAATATATTGTGATGTGTGGCATAATTTAGAAATAAAGATATTTTATTTCTTTCTTTCTAACAGTAAAAATACAATTCGTTAAATATGCCTTTCCGAGAATCGTACTCAGGATCTTTTAGCTATGTAAATACCTGAAGATAGGTTCTCACTACAATTATTTTAGAACGCTCTATACAGCGGAATGCGAAGGCAATATGCATGAATCAATTTCCAATCCAATTGCAAATGATTGTCGTGAAAGTGTACTAGACCGGCGATAATATAGTCGAACAGGTGAAGGGAACATTATTAATGGACCTTAGATTTGTGCGACGGACGTGTCCTTCGAGTCTTTCTAAACCACCGACAACAGAAAAGCATTAGCCTTTTAATAAAATACCATTCATCACTTCAACAAAGACACACAAATCGTCACGAATTAAAACTTAATGTTTGCCGTACTGCAGCATTTCTCCATATTTATTTCTTGCCCCAGTTGACGACGCAAATAGCAATCACATTCCTATTTAACTTAGTTCACTTAAAACTAATGCTAATGGAGTGATAGATAGCCTTATGCAAATGCTGGGTTATGGCGAAACAAAGTTTCCCAGTAATGAGACTGTAGTGACTTGCATACATTATCGATCATCACGAAATGGCTAGGTATTCCAGTTAAATAATTCGCATTCGAAGCGTATTTAATGCCCCAGTTCGCTGTGACGACCTCAGAGATGTCACCGCTTAATATCTATGCACCACGCGATTAACGAGTTATTTCCACCCCGCGACGATGTCACCACCCTTGCCCGCCCGCACCATCAATCTTTTCGGTACATCTTCGTCTCAAGATTTATGCGTTCAATTTTCAGATGCTGTCGCCCCACGACGACGACGATGACAACCACCTCTGCATCAAATGCAACGCTACGATTATCGGCCTCGATAATTATGTTAAGCATAGAAAACAAAATTGCAACAAAAACAAAAGCGTATCAAAACCGGATCTTCCACCCATCGATCCCTTAGAACCCTCTTACAGCCTCGGCGCTGATGTGTTCTTTCAATCCTTAGAATTACAAAGCAGCGTTAAAAAGTCGCCTTTATCGCGACTGACTCCTCCCACCCCGACTTCAAAAGTAGGCAGTGATAAGAAAAGCACGATCGCCGTTGCGTCTACATCTAAATGTATTCCTAGAATGAGCCCTATAGAAACTAACTTGAGGGGAGAAGATTGGATCGGCGGGCATAGTTTAAGAATAGGCAGCAATGAAGACAATCAGACTAAATTAATTAATGCTGTTGCAAATATAAGTGGCTCGGTCAAAAAAGACCTTCCGAGTACTTCTTACACTATTGCTAGGTATAACGACGATGACGAATCAGATGAATGTGAAGATTCAGAAGATGATGATGAAGATGAAGCTCACGGCGGAAAATGGAAACCACCTCATAATTACACAGGCGGTAAGTGGCCACCTGTTTCTCCCGATCATGAAGATTGGGATATGAGAGATGAACAAGACCACGACCGCGAGTACGATTATGATGCACCTCCACCAGGACACACTAAAGGAAAATGGGTCCCTGGTGCGAATGAGAAAACACAAATCATGCAAACCACTATCCAATCGAAAGGATCAGTCCAATACTGGTGCGGTCCCTGTAACCGCAGGTTAGGTTCCAGGGCGATATACGAGAAGCACCTTATGTCAAACTTGCACATGCGTAAAGTTCTTCCAGAGCATGAATTAGAATTTGCAGGACATTTAGAACCGATAAGGACTGTCGAAAAACGAACAACTCGCCCTGCGCTTGTCAATGATGACACCAATTCGCAACCGCTGAAAAAGAAGCAGAAAGCTGTAGAACCAAAACCAAACTTGAAATTTAGGAAGAAGAAAAGGAAAAGGAAGTGCTACTTTGTCCAATGTTCAGGATGTAAATCGCGAGTTCGTACACAATTAATGGGAAAACATTTGATATCTCACTATCACTTCAGAAAGGCCACTGATATAGCGAGTCCTGTGGACGACAGAGAACTCATTCTCAATAATATAGAAGCAATAGTTCACCAAGCACCATTCCAGTGCAGTCCCTGCAAATTCTATACGAACTGGCTTTCAAATTTCATGCAGCATTGGTATTCTGAAGAGCACGAGCTTACAGTTTCTTTGATAGAAGGGAGATACTGGTGCTCTTTTTGTAAATTTGAATGTGAGACTTCTCAAGAGATGCTCAATCATATGTCCAGTTCAGAACACAGTGAAGTTATAGCAGTGATTAACAGGTCAATGCCTATAATAATTAGAAAGAGGACAGTGCTGCAATGTGGAACATGTGAAAAAGAATTTCGATATAACATGGAGGTCAAGCGACATTGCCTAAAGACAAACCACGAGCTAGCCCCTACGGCGACCGATATCTATCAAGAATTACATCGATGCCAGTACTGCAAGCAAAAATTCAAATCATCTGTGACATTGGCTGCCCATTTGAAATCGAGACACAAGAAAAAAGCGTTCCTGTGTCTTGTGTGTTCAAAATCTTTTAACACTTCCGAAGAAGCTAAACGTCATCGTCAAACATCAGAACACAGAGTGCGAAGAAAAGAAAATTTGAGTGAAAAAGGAGTTGCACTGGGTAAAGACCTGAGCAAAAAATGTCCATATTGCACTGAGAAAGTAATTTTGAAAAACATAATAGAACTCAAAGAGCACATAAGGCGTGTTCATCCAAACATCAAAAAAAAGTACGTAAGATTATACGGCTGTGTTTACTGTTCATCTTGTTGCACATTAACAAGATCAACAACCAAACCATCAACAAACAAAGGCGTGATATTTCTGGTTTATTTTATTTGACAGTCTTATACATCCACATGCCTCGTAAAGCATGTTAAGCCATGGATCCTAAGACTGATTACTCTGCGAGTGTCTGATTTGAAGTCTCATCCTAAACTATATTATTACTTTAAAAAAAAAATGTTGTTTATTTTTTCAGATGTCCAAAATGCGGCAAAGCATTTATATTCTCTCAAGAAGTCACTCGACATATTCGTGCCAAAGCGTGTCAGTTCCAAAAGTCAGAGACCCTGAGCACGTCCATTCTCTGGAACTGCAGTCAGTGCGTCTTCACAACTGACTCTCAAGCCGAATGCTTCTTTCACGAAGTGCTCCACAGCGAGCCAAAAGCCGAGACAAAAGCTGATGGGAAGAAAATAACTGAGAGATATTCTTGTCCACTTTGTCCCAAGACTTTCAAGAAGGCTTCGTTGCGATTGCACTTGCGGCAACACACGTTTGAAAGGCCGTTTGTTTGTACGATTTGTGGGGCTAATTTTACAAGACAATCCAGCTTAGCCAATCATTCCAAGAGTGACCATGGAAATCTGGATACTCGAAACCAAGAAATGACATTGCTCAATGTGAGTACGAAGACATCGCCGGAATTGTTGAAATGCACTAAATGTGGAAAGAACTTCAACGACAGGTGAGATATGTTTTATTACAATATAATCCTTCTATGCAATATTACTAGGAAACCTGGAAATTCCCAGTTCCCATAAAAATTACATCACAAACAGCTCATTATAACAATTTTTATGTTATTTCCGAAAACAACTTTAATAGGCCGGAATTAAAAAAAAAATTACATCTCTGACCTACTTCTGATTATACGAATTTAGGAAATGCGGGTATTTTGACATTTCAAATTTATTTTCTATTTATGTGTTTAAACTATCATCACAGCTTACAGTTTAAGAATGGCTTATTCACATGTTTTGCATTTATCACACATGTATATGACATTTGTTTTAATAAATAAACGTTTTTGTGGACACGAGCGGTAAACAAAAATAAACGACGCCTCACCGCGTGGCGATGTCACCATGAATTGGCGGGAACAACCGGACGCCGCCATGTCAGCTGTCACACAACTCCTTCACAAATATCGGGAAACATTCATAATTTGACACGAGCTCTTTGATACTACACATCCTAACATTTATAATTCCTCACAAATAATTGGAATTAAATTCAAATCCTACCGACATTTGATATAAAGTACATTTTGAAATAACAAACGCACCAACCATTATTCTATCAATTCAAATCTTACGCACCTTTGATATAACCAAAGCATTTATTGGTATTTGATTTCAAATCTTATCTATATTTATATAAAGCAAAATTTAAAGTGACAAAAACATATGTAATAATTGTTTTAACTCAAATTTAAAGTATATTTTGAAATATATTTTATCTATGGTTGGTATTTATACTTTGATTTAAAATGTACCTTAACTGAAGATAGATAAGGTTTGAATTCCATTGGAATTGTGTGTAAATATTTGGAAATGTCATCTCTACCGCATACCGCTCGGTGTTGCCAGTGCGATGATGTTTTTATACTCCGCCACAATAAATTCTCTCCGGATGTCCAGCGTTTGATGCCGCTCTGGATCAAAATATTAGTGCCACTGGAGGTACAGTGACATTTGATTTTATCGTACGCACGTGTTGTAAATGACGATTTGCAGGTTGCCACCCGGTGCCAAATCCACGGTTTATTTGCTTTGACAAACCGGATTTATTTATCTGTACGTACACTAATAAATGAGACTGAATTATCGATTTGTTGTGTCAAAATAACGGCTTTTTACTACAACGAACACGAATACCGACACATTACTCGTACTTAAAGACCGTTTTTTGTCTTTCAGTTTATTCCAACTAATTTTCGAAACCAATATTTGGATAAATGAGTAAATTTGTTAGTTTAGATGAAAGCTGAAACTACCCATTACATTTTATAATTCTTTCATCAATATCAGCGGCATTATTAAGGACTGAGGTAGTTTTCTATAAGAGATCCCAGATGTGGACAAATCAAGTCCAAATAAATGTTTGAATGAAAGTTAATTAGTTATCTTTCTTAAATAGGTATTTCATTTTATATATTTGTAAAGTGCAATACAATAAATAAAAAAATTAACAAAAAAAGAACCGCCTTCAAAACAGACTTACAAATATATTAATATGCTCTTAAAAGTCTTCGCATTGTTATATTCGGAGTCGATGTCAGCCAAGGAAGATGTTCTCCGCGTGTCCATTTGGCAGCTCCCGCCTATATGTAGGTACCTTGGCTGACACCGACTCCAAATATAACAATACGAAGAACAATATAAAAGAATACGCAATCATTTCTTAATTTTTAGAGCATATTAATATATTTGTAAGTCTGTTTTGAAGGCTCATTGCTATTTGATTACAGACACTTATATTTTCTGCCATAAACCACACCCTTACTGTAAGCCGTTGAGGAGATCTATTGATCTTCATATTTACCTACGACTAGCACTTGACCATACCGAAGTTACGGTACGCAACTCAAATATCTGGATAGCTTATAGAGATTCTGCCGAGTATCGTTCATTTGCTCCTAAGAATTGAAGCGTTCCGTCACTTTGTCATGGAATCCATCATCAGAACCTAACCAAACTATCACAAAACAACCCTTGGAGTATATCCTTTCCAATAAAAAAAGAATCATCGAAATCGGTTGACGTGATCTTGAGTTATTCGTCCATTTGTCGCGCACATGCTTAATGCAAATGTAACACTTCTCCGGTTTTCTCATGGATGCTATCATCAGACCTGGATTTTAAAAAAATCATCAATAGAAAAAAAATACAGACGTAAGATTAAGAAGTATCCTAATACTCTATACTTTTAAACAAAAAAGTTCCTTTACTAACTAATAAGGGAAGCCATGTAATAAACTTAAATAAACAGTGTGTCGGTATATATTTTTATCCGACCCATTTCAGTGCAGGTCGTTATTAATACTCAGAATGTGTCATATTTGGCGTAAATCACAAATAAATGGCTTAATTGTCAGTCTCATTTTGAGGGTTTAAGAAATCATAAAGCTATCCAGCGGAATGCTTATTTAACTAAGGAAATAAATTCCATTAGTCACGAGCTAAAAAGGGTTTTACGTTATTGCATATACTCGTATGCTAAGTAAAGTTTTTTTTTAATAAGACATGTTGGTTTTAAATATTTGCAAAACTAGTGTTTCCAAGGTCTTGCGTTTCGGCTATCCATATCCCGCCCCTAATCCTATAAATATGGTTAAGTCCTTTCAGCGATAGGAAGAATAAATAAGTTTTCCATTCCTGTGGGAATTTTGGGATAAAAATTTGCATATACATAAGCTACCATTCGGAACTTAGTGCGATCTAATTTGTAACAATTTCTTTGATTCTTATTTAACTAAGTTGAAAGAGGAACTCATAGTGTCCTATATCTTAAGTCAAATATAGCAATATGAATAGGAAAATAGGCTGATTATCAAATCTGAATTCTACGGGGTCAAGCATGCGTTGTATTTCTATAAACAAATGATGATAATGTAGTAAAGTGAACAGTTTCACAAGCCGTAAGACAGTGCAGGCCACAAGCCGCATGAATCAAGTCAACGCCGCCATTACAGAAGTTTCAGCATATCTAGAACATCTAGGAGCCATTGAGGGAGTCTAACGCCGCTGATGATCCAACTTGTGCAATATCTTATGCGTTATTGCACCGCATTAATGCAGTCGCCGCTAACGCGCCAGGCAACTACCTCGGCGTCGATGACTGCAGTGTTGCCATTGCATATTATGACGTAATAGTTTTAATGGCTCCGGGTACAAGCCCTTTAAAAAAATGCTGAGATTGCGTGCAATAATACAAATGATTGCAGTGTTGCCATTTTATTTGCTGGGATATTATGAAATGGTTTTTTATGCTCTGGATTCTGGCCCTTTTAGAAATTCTGAAGTAGCCTCCAATATGTGACTAAGAATGACTGCATGTCACTTTAAAGACTACGACGTAATTAACTTCTTTTACAACATCTGACAACATTTATTTTAGCGACGCGTTAACCCACCACGCCGCTACGTGTTTGACAGAAGAGAGACGTTGCCCGCACAGTCAGTGTTCGTACATCGCTTCTACTCCTGCACAACTCAATCGGTAAGCATAATCTATTGACATTCATACATACATAATATGCTAACACTTGCTTCGCTAGCAGGGAACCAAGGTTCGATACCCGGCAATGCACATTTAGGAAACTAATACATCTAGAGTCTAGACTTGGAGGTTTCGGCCGTGGCTAGTTGCCACCATAACAGTAACAGACGTGCACGTAGAGAACATATAATTTCGCGCATTTTTTATAAAACTATAATATAATTTATGTTAAATTTTATATATGTTTTGTTGTAATTCTTATTAGGTGTGACTAAGCACATTAAGCCCCAACAGACATACATACTCATACTTACGTAACAAGTGACATCACTAGTGCCAACATGAGAAAAATAAAAAAAACGAGTGTATTTTTTCAGCTTTTTCACGTTAATGAAACAAGTTTTACTTCAAACAAGTTATTTGATAACACCTTACTATAATAATAATAAATGTTACAGGCATCGCTAATAAAATATAAAATAATGTCACAGACAGACATAAATATGTAAGTCAATTGATATAGATATAAGTTTTGATAGTCTTACCTCCTTTAAAAGGAATATTGTAAGTCACTGTCTTGCCTGTCCTGATCTAGACCTTGTTGTATATATGTAAATTGTATTATTATTGTTTTTTTTTTGTTTGTTTTCGTTTCTTTCTTTAATGTTATTCTTAGTTAGTATATACTTTTTCTTATTTATTAATTCTTTATATTTTGCATATTATTACTGTAACCTGTTGGTATCCTATTTAAATAAATAAATAACTTTGTTTAATGTTCAGGTTGCGGATTTAATTAATAACTTCAATTAAAGTATACACTCGATTTCATATCTTTTACAAACTGATAATAGCGCCATCTGTTAGAAAATGTGGAAACCGCTTAAACCATTTCGTTAAATCGAGTTTGGTAATTCTATTCTAGAGAGAGGTTAAAGAATACGCATGCTAACGAAAGATGGCGCAGTTATAAATTTTTAGCATTAAATTTCCTTATTGTACTTAGATGGCGCTACTAGAATCTGTAACTATTTGATGATTGTGCCAATTTAATAGTCAATAGCTTGGTTTTCATGAATAAACTATAAAAAGTAAAATTTTATCGTGATATATATGTACTCAATAATTCAATTTAATAGAAAATAATTGATTTCCCCACATTTCCACGATATCGAGATCTATATGGATTACACCGTTGGTAACGGTAAGTAAATAAATAATGTCTGTAAAGACGTTTTACTGACGATAATTACATGAAAACGACATAAGAAAACATAGATGCAATATTTTTAATCTTACATTAATATCTACGCACGTATATAAAAAAAATTACAGCGGTATCAGCCTTTTTAGTGTCGTCAGCAAATTGTATGCAAAGATATTGATTGAAAGGGTGATTAATGAAACTGATGAGAAAATATGGGACGTACAAGCGGGATTCGGAAGAGGAATGGGATGTACGGAGCAGGTCTTTTCTTTACTGAAACATAACTGAAAAATGTTTGGCTAAACACCAAAAAGTTTATTGCGCGTTCGTAGATTTAGAAAAGGCCTATGATCGAGTGGTGAGGAATGAGTTGTGGACAACGTTATCTACGTATGGGGTGAGCGGTTGTCTGATTCAAGCTTTGAGGTCTCTCTATGAGGGTTCCAGTGCTTGTGTCAGACGACAGGGATGTGTTGCAATACCATGGCTGTTCAACCTTTTCATGGATAAATGTTTGACAGATTTAAAGAAAGTATGTATGGGTTATGAATGAATGAATTACTCATCAAATGTTTACTCTACGCTGATGATTAAGTAATACTTGCGTCTTCCGCTAATGAGCTACAGGAGGTGTTAAATATTATGAAAGGTTTAATGAGAATGAAAGGAGCGAAGGAGATATGCAAGGATCGTAGCAAGTGGAAGGATGTTGTCTCTGCCTACCTCGAAGGGAATGGGGCGTGATGCTATGTATGTATGTATGTATGTATATAAATGTATCACAAGACGAACGCTTAGGTCGAACGTGTTTCTCCATCGCACGTTCCGCGCTCTCGCTCTCACGCTCGGCTCAGGCAGAACGTGACGTGAGTTATGCTTTTCAATACGTGCTACCAAAAAAATAGTTTATACATATAAATTTTGAAGTACCAACTTAAGCGCTAGAATTATTACTGTCTAGTGTTGTACGTTATTAATGTATTGTTATCGATACCTCTAAAGTATTTTTTTTAATGGGAAGATAAGTTATTTAACAATTTCTCAGATTTATTAACACCGCAAAATAATGTAAAACATTATTTTGCGGTGTTAATTAACTCTTTTTGACACCAATGTCTCTCGATTTGGATTTTACAAGCCGATAGGTAATGTCGATAATATTTACAGACATCGGCGAGCACACGGTGAACGTATTAAACAGTACAAGTGCTCGATTTGCGATTTCAAGAGTGACCAGGCGAGTCACTTGAAGAGACACCTGGTGTGCCACGAGGGTGTGAAGCCTTACGCCTGTCCACACTGTGAATTCATCTGTGGAAGCTTGGTGAGTAATCCTATACTTACATAGAATCATGTTAATAAAATTAAAGTGAAAATAACGTATTTTATTGTATACAATAACAGCAGTGGAGCTGTGGAAGTTGGGAATAAATACTAGTCAAACAAACACAAATAATTTTATCAAAATCGGTTCAGCCGTTTAAAAGGAGAGGGGTCATATATACATAATAAACATACAACGAAATTATATTGGTATATCAATACTAGCTGAACTCGGTCGGTTACACAAAAACCAAGATGTACATCAATCATTTTAATGGCAATTAATGTATACATACGTACATAGCATCACGCCTCATTCCCTTCGGGGTAGGCAGACAAAAGATTCTTCCACTTGCCACGATCCTTGCATATCTCCTTCGCTTCTTTCATTCCCATTAAACCTTTCATACAAGTTCGTCGGGTTAGAGTACTCTTGACCTGGCCCTTATTTAAAATGTCCTGGATTTGGTCCTGGAACGTTCGCCTTGATCTCCTGCGTCCAACTTTCGCATTCACTCTTGACTCATAAATCCTTTTTGTCAGTCTCCTTTCATTCATTCTCTTTACATGCCCAAACCATCTAAGCATACCTTTCTCAATTTTAGTCACTACGTCTTCTTTTATACCACAACGTTCTCTTATCACACTATTTCTCACTCTGTCACTCAGTTTTAATCCACTCATGCTTCTCAACGCTCTCATCTCTACCGCATTTATTTTACTTTTGTGATTCTTCTGCCATACCCAACTTTCACTACCATACATAAGTGTTGGCACCAACACTCCAGCATGCACTGCCAGTCTAGCCCTTTGAGACACCATCTGGCTATTCATAAAAGCATGCAGAGCACCATTTACCATATTCCCTGCATTCACTCTCCTTTCGATATCACTTTCACATGTTCCATCTTTTGTAAATTTAGATCCCAAGTATACAAATTCTTTCACCTCTTCCACTTGTTCCCCATCTATCAAAATATTGCCATTCATCATAGATTCATCTCGTTCAAAAAGCATAACTTTCGTTTTGTTTACATTCACTTTCATTCCTTTCCCTTTCAAAGCTTCATTCATAATATTTAGCATCTCCTGAAGCTCGTTAGCGGATGACGCAAGTATTACTTGATCATCAGCGTAGAGTAAACATTTGATGACTAATTCATTCATTCTTAACCCATACATACATTCTTTTAAATCTGTCAAACATTTATCCATGAAAAGGTTGAACAGCCATGGTGACGCAACACATCCCTGTCGAACACCTCTTTCGACAGGAAACCACTCCGTGTACGCTCCGTTTATTCTGACACAGGCACTAGAACCCTCATAGAGAGACTTCAATGCTTGGATCAGACAACCGCTCACCCCATACGTAGATAACGTTGACCACAGCTCATTCCTCACCACTCGATCATAGGCCTTTTCTAAATCTACGAACGCGCAATAAACTTTTTGGTGTTTAGCCAAACATTTTTCAGTTATGCACCGTAAAGAAAAGACCTGATCCGTACATCCCATTCCTCTTCTAAATCCCGCTTGCACGTCCCATATTTTCCCATCAGTTTCATTAATCACCCTTTCAATTAATATCTTTGCATACAATTTGCCGACGACACTAAGAAGGCTGATACCGCGGTAATTTTTGCACTCCTGCTGTGACCCTTTTCCTTTATATAGAGGGACAATTACGGCCTTGCTCCAATCTCTTGGGACTTGGCCTTTCTCCCAGCATATATTGAAAAGGCATTACAGCTGAGCTGCTACAATATCGCGGCCAGCCTTCAGCATCTCGACTGATACTCTGTCATACCCAGCAGTTTTACCTGATCTCATACCTTTTATCGCTTTTATATTATATATTGATGTATAAATAGAAATAAAGCTGAATTAGTTTTAATGAAATTTAATGTGTTTGTAGGAAAACCTCCGAAAGCACGTGCTTCGTAGTGGAAGGCACCCCGGTCTTGCGCTGTACATGTGTCGCATGTGCTCGTACCGCACGGACCGCGCCACCGACCTCCGCATACACTACACCACCTTGCACTCTGACATTTACGATGCTAAATCAGCACTTGAGGCTGTGAAACGACACTTGATGAAAGATAACTAAACCATAATAGCCTAATGTTTTAACATTTCAATTCTAATTAAGTCCCTCATCCCAACCTTTGAAATAGCGATTTTTACAAACAAATTTACATTCCTAACTGTTGTCTGAATCTAAATGGTGTGGGGTAACTGGAATAACCAATCTGCAGTCCGCTCAATATGTATTGGCGTAATGTAGTGGGTTTAAGCTCGAACCCCACTGGTTTTTGAAATTATACTTCTTTAGGCACATGAGGGTAAATTTTTTACAGATGAAACGCGTGAATAGGGTCAGGATGTGCAGCGTTTGTATGCCAATTCAATTTGAAGGTTTATTTTAGTTTGTCATGCTTCGTTTAATACTATTTTTTATGAAATATTTCATAAATTCTCTTTTCATAATTTTAAATAAAAAAAATTTAATTATTAATTTCTAATATTCACAAAGAACGTGGCATTTTTATTTACAATTCGTCGTTTGAGATTTCAATTAATTATTTGTATTCAACTTCGACAACATATCTACCTTTTTCTCTCCCTCTAAGTCTGTGAAATCTAAAGTTTTACATTTGTATAAATATAAACAAGACTTAGAAATTCATTTGCCAAAGAAGTTTCACTTTTATTGCATACACTTACAGATTATGACATTATAAGTATATAAATAATACATCCATATGAAAAACAAGACATATCTCAGACAGCGTTGTCATATGTATAAAAATGATTGACGTGTCACTTAAACCTAAGAAATATAAATACAAAAAAGTTAAATACTAAAATGAAGATAGAGGTACATTCAAAAAAATCATAATAAATTGACTTAAAAGCTAAATAACATTTAAAAGCGTGTTGCAACAAGTGAATCATTTATATATTGATGGGTCGTATGCATGAGAGCCAACGTGCGAATTGACATCGTTATGTAGAAGCACTGAGAGTATTTGATATATATTTCAGACTTTGAAGAGAAAATAACCTTTTTATAGCAGCAAATATTAGTTTTTTCATACATAAATGTGTGTGTCAGAGCACATTATTAATTGTAGTAATGATATATCCATTTAACACAAAATAGTGAAAGAGTTCAAATTGTTGCATTGGCATTTTTTGCAGAACCCATCGATATATATATCATAATAAACGATTTTTTCTATCTTAAATTCCCGCATCCTGCTATTATGTTATTTCTTAGAGAAATTAAAACGTTATCATGACTAAATAGTTGAATTTGTTTTATTGCAATCTGATGAATATTATGACAGCGTATGAAATACAAAGCAACGTTATAATTTCCTTGTACACCACTATTTTTCTCAAGGCAAAAGCTATAAATAAGTTTAAAATTACATTAGCTGTTTTCTGTGTTATGCAATTTTTATATTAAATATTTTTAACATTTAATAATAAATTTAACTTAATCAGTTTCCTAATCAATTATAAACTGGTCTTTTGCTTTTGAATAACGCGCCATCTAGTAAAGAATGAATGCTTTATCTTGTCCAGTTGGGCGTTTGCATCAAGTTTTCTTATAAACTGAAAAATCTAATTATGCTTTCCTGTTTTAAAATGATTGAATAATATTATAGTTAGTTAACTGGGAATAAAGAATTGCAAGAAACTGCATTTAATATTATTAGTAACATTGGATGAAGGTCAAATTAAAAATGTAGGATGCCATGGCAATGAACAGAGTTTAATAAAAAAATATTAACGTCAAATCGCTATCATTTTGTAACGGATACTCTATGTTAGTGGCCGAGTGAGCGAAAATTTGTATTTATTGTGCAGTGTTCTCGTATTTTCTTTCGGAAAAATAACGAAACAATTGTAGTTCAGCGTAAAATATATAAGAAAAAATAGTTTGTATATAGATAATAAAATTACGTAATCATTGTCAGTTGTGATTTTAATATGACAGTGTAAATAAACAATTTTTTGTGTGCAAAAACAATATTTATACGATGACTGTTTTCTGTTGAATCGTTTGCGAAACAAATTGAACAATTTAAATATGTCGTTAAAGGTAAGTTGAATTACTATAATGCTTATTTTCATTGTAATTTATTATGCGGCTTTTTATGATAAAACACACTGCAATGCAGCACATATTTTATTGATGTTTATACCCAGTACAGATTATTTATGAAGATAATTTTTGCAAACTAGCTTGCATATTTGAACTCTATTATTATTAAATATTGTTATTGTAACTATATATTGAGCCTGCACTGAAAGAAATCATATCGTCATTCCGTTCCATCGTAAAATTGAAATATAGTCAAAAGATTGACATGTAATTTTGTCTTTAATTGTATTTCTGCATAGTATTGTTTTATATACCAAAGATCCCATGGAAGGATTATTATGTTTTTCTCTGAATGTGTGATCACATAAAAACATTTACTTTACTAATTATTTAAAAAAAGCTGAGTCCCTGAAAAGTAAGCCACCATTAAAGTTAATCAGTATTAAAAGTGAAGAATAAATATTTAATTACCTTTAGAAAAATACAATAAAAAACAGGTACAAAACAGTTAATTGTACACTCAATACATAAAATAAAAAAACAAATAAGACACCCAAAAATATTTATTTTAATATACTTGTATTTTTATTGCCTACAATTTAACATTTGACTTTTATTTTGTCTGTTGGTATGTAATAATACAGATTAAAATAGTAATGGTTTTCATACATCATTATACTGAAATATAGTTTTTTGCATGGCAAAATCATTTGTGCTGCTAGAGACAAAAATCTGTCCTAGTCAAACCTGGGCCATTAACAAATATTAGGAAAAAGTTTAAATAAGATATTAATAAGTTTGTTTTCCATTATTGCTGTGGAGCATGAAACAACAGTTCCACTGCCTTATCACTGCAATGTGTCATAGCATAGTCAGCTTAGTGGTACATGCTCACCCTCTCCTGGTGCTGCAGTTATCCATGACAACTTCCTGATGTTAACGAAAGGCTACAAGCCTCCAAATTCATAGGAGAAGGTGTATTAGAGCATAGACCATACCATGCTGCTCAACTGTGGCTGACATGCTACACATACCCAAGAATCACTCCCAGGTTATGCAAGTTACCTTCTCTGAAAATAAAAATGACAGATTCGAGAGAACAATCAAGAACATTGATTCCTTTTTATAAAGAGAAACTTAGTGCTTACTCCAGGTTCAAAACCACAACCTCTCTGAACAAGAATCCACCTGTCATACCACTAGACCATAATGGCTCTAAATAAGTAAGACACTACTATAATTTTCACTATTGTAGTATATTAAATGACAGCTGTTTAACATCCCATTAGGAGCGAAAGTTTTATGTGAATTATGCCATAATATGACTAGGTTAATTTCCTGCTATATTTGGTCCCCAATCCTTCATGCCACCAACTTGTTACCTGGTGGTGAATTCCCGACATTGGACATTGTGCAGGTATTAATGTTAAATAACTACTCTCATCCTAAAAATAAACAACCCCACTCATAAGTAACAAATTCATCTAAGTACCCAGATGCCATTTGAAATGACACATTCCATTTCTAGTGTCAGAACTGTTACTCTGCTTTTTGCTATTTCTAAATGTAATTTGGTCAAATAAAATTTATTTTCCTTTTTGAAAAGTCACTTCCACCATGTAACACTTGCACCCATAATACCAGTGTTTAATATTTTCCCAAAGACAGCACATTTAAAATATCTTTTGTAAAATTCCAGCTTCCAGTGTTAATTAATAAAAAACATCTTTAACTTGTCTTCCAGACAAGATGTGTTAATAACTGGTTAAATTTTGGCACAGTTGTTATTTGATAAGTATTTTTAGTGTAAAATGTAAACAATATTTATTCAGAAGCGTGTGTATGTAATATTTTCTATCACTTGTATAAACATGTTATTAGGTTAGAGACAAAACAATATGATGTAGTTTCAGAACTTATAAAATTTCCTTGTTATTTATATGGATAATTATAAATGGAGCGTCTGTTTGTAATTTTAAATTAACAGCTTTTTGTTTTTCCACATATTATTTCCAACGTACAATTAATGGTGATATTAAAGTATGATTTATAATCTAAAGTTACGAAGGGCTATCGATCTGACTTCTAACTATATAACTGTACTTACTTTTAGAACAATTCTGTGGTTAAATAATGAGCTTTAAATTTTACGCAATTAATTAATAAATACGTATATTTAAATACTAGCAATTCCCCGCGGTTTCACCCGCATAGATACCGATCTTGTGGTAGGGAAAAGTCTATTAGTCTGACTATAGATTTATTTTAGTTAACATAAAAGTTTTATATCACTTTCTTTTTAATTACTTCCTTTCAGATAATTAGATACACTCACATTCATAATCTAATCAATATACAGATTTTACTTTACAACATATATATCTACTCGTATATCTAACTAATTTACTCTTAAATTACGTAGAATGTCCGACATTAGCAAATTTATAAATACTCTACAGATAAATCGCTTAAAGCGCAGTGGCCTCTTTCTACGAAACTTATTTCGCTGAAGGAGGCAGAGGGAGAACGTTATAGACGCTACTCTTCACCGGCACAGAAGATTCGAAGGTAGAAGCGTAGATTTGCGCTTCTCCTGCCTCCTTCGTAAGTTTCGCAGCGAAAGTCTTCTGGAGTATTAGGGCAGATTGCGTCTATAGATCTGGTGCTCCACTTAAAGCGGAGACCATATCGATAGGTTTTAGTGGGTTTTCCGGCATACTACCACCGAGTCCCACACTCTCAATTATATTTTGTCTAAAGACATTTCCGAGATAAAAAGAAAAGTACAAAAGTTTTCCTACGTCCACAACAGTTGTGTTTTTACTGACGACGAAAACTGGTTATGGTACATGTCTGTTAAAATATTTTCTCACGTTGAATTTCGTTTCGTTTATTGGTTCATTCGCTTTTTGCAGACTGCCAATAAATTCCTCCCATACATGCAGGTTTTCAAGCGCCAAATACAGTTGCGAGTGAGGGTGGCGCCATATTTAGCGACGCGTCCAACCAGTTCTTGAACCAGTCGTTTCCAACCGCATGATATCCTCTAGAATAACTATCCTATGAAATAACATAACTTCCTTTTGGAATCTGTATATATAATGAAATTAAAATGAAATGAAATATTTATTTATTAGGTACAATTAATATATTTTTTATCTGCGACATCCTGACCCCTAAACTAGGAAAACCCGTATTTTAGGTGCCGGTGCCTACCCAAACAATGTACATGGAAAATATTAAATTAAACGTACTCAAAAATAAAATTTCAATTTTAAGTTTTACACAAATATAAAAAAAAGAAAAGTAAATGCATGCTTGACGTGTAAGTGTGTGTGTGTGTGTGTGTGTGTGTGTGTGTGTGTGTGTGTGTGTGTGTGTGTGTGTGTGTGTCGATTTGAGTTTATGGATGCGAAGCTTTCATGTGGACACTACTCTTTGTAAATAGTATCATATATTCGTCTTTAAAAGATTTTCGGTCTCCCCGTAGTTAAGTTTAGATAATAGTTTTAGTAAACATCTTTTCAGTTCATATTTGTTCCTTGTCAGTATATTAGACGTATAAAATGAAGTAGTAGTTGTAACACTGTTAATAAATCAATAACTGATTTATTACGTTCGTCTCCGTCCCTAATCACGGAGTAACTCGAATAATTTGCTTCTTAACTAAAATACACCAATTTCCATTTTTGTACGTTTGTAAATTTTATGTATATACATGAACATGCGAATCTACGTATCTAATGAACACAGCATAAGAGAAAAACGAAGCGAATTGGAAAGAAAATAACTAAGCTATTGGTTATTGAAATACATACCTAATAGTGGAAATGCAAACAAGAATATGTGGTATAAATTAAAAAAAACTTGTTTTAACAAAACCTTAGAATAAGGTTACTAAATCAATCAGCTTAGCAACAAAATATAGTCCATATATAAAATGATAACTGTAGTCGTTAGATATAATTCGGAAGTTATAATTCTTTTTGTTCCTATTAAAAGATTTCAGTTCTGGTGTACAAATTTGGATTTGTGGGTTACTAAGAATTTAAGATGAGGATTCATAAAAGCACAGATTTTTTAGCATGTCTTTATAGTCTTTGAAATGAAAATCATCAGTGAAAACAGTTTAATTTTATCTCAACCGGCATTTTATCCGGCTTATGCACTTGTCGGTTATCTCTCGATAATGTTTTCGATGAAGTCTGATGGATTCTCCGCATACCTTTCGTCTTTATAGCTGTCCAACTTGTCGTCAATTACTAACTTTTTTTTATTACTAACAAGAGGTAATTTATTTCTTATTATTTGCACAATCCAGACTGAGACAATTTAAAAAATATAATTACATGGATTTGCTATGTTGGAATTTGAGCCCAATCTGCTGGCGAAGGGAGCATTTGCACCATTGAGCCAGCGAAGTAGTCGTCGTTCAGAGTCACTCAGCGTGCGATGGAGTTTCTCTACGCGATCAAATCAGAAATGAGGAGATCCGTAGAAGAACCAAAGTCATCGACATAGTCCTACGAATCGCGAACCTGAAGTGGCAATGGATGAGGCACATAGTCCGACGAACCGATGGACATTGGGGCCCGAAGGTGCCGAAATGGCGACTCCGCACTGGATGACGCAGTGTAGGTAGACCCCCCACAAGGTGGACAGTCCATAAGGAGGGTCTCCGGCAGCCGCTGGAGCCAGGCGGCACTAGATCGGGCCTTGTGGGCATCATTTCGTGAGACCTATGTCCAGCAGTGGTCGTCCATCGGTCCAGCATCGGTCCAAGCGACGACGACGACTCAAATAAATTGCTTCGAATCTACAAACAAGGTCTTAATATGGCTACACGACAGGTGACAATACTTATTATTATACAAAATAATAAAAAAGAAACTTAGACAAAGAACTACACTTTTAATATCTAATACTTTATATATTTTGGATTGTAGGTTAATAAAATAGCCCAATCAGTCATGGAATTGACAAAATCATTAAATATGTACAGACAATTTAAAGATTTATATAGCAGCAAGACTAATCGTAAGTTATTTTGTAATAAACTTCAAGTCGTCAATAAATTGAAGTTAATATCGTGTTGGAAACAACGTGCTCGGAGAAACGTTGATGTAAATATGACCTCCATTCGACTTTTCATTGTTAACAGTAAACAACGCAATGACATTGCTACTGCATCTTTAACGAGATGCTTGGCTTGATTGATCGTCAGAGATTACTGTACAGATGTAAACAACATAATATGTTGCATATTAAATTCATACCAGCTGACCAGCCCAACTTCGGAACGGGAACTGCGTGAAACGGATATATTTTTAATATGACAGCTTAATTATATAAAAAAAGTTTTACCATACTTGTTACAAAGTTATAAGGCACCATCTTTGCACCATTTCCGGTCTAAACCGGTTAACTTATAGTCGTTAAATGATAATATGTAATTAGATAATATATTTAAATTATTTTCACAATATATGATTTGTAGTGGTTCTATTAATTTAAAATATCATTTCAGAAATGAGTAATACGAAAGTTGAGATGGATGTATGGACTAACAAAATTATATAAAAGTAGGAATAGGAGTATATTAGAGGAAGTTTGCAAGTAGCACCAGTGATCGAGAAGCTTAGGAATGGAAGGCTATCCTGGTATGGACATGTCATGAGAAGAGAGGATAGCCATGTATACGGCAGGGCCGGGAGATGGCGACCAAGAAAAGTGTCGATGAACTGTGTGAAAGAGGATGTGTATGTAAGGCGTGTGAATGTAGAAAAGACAGAGGATAGAGTGAAGTGGCGAAAGAAAACTTGCAGTGCCGACCCTACCAACTGGGATAAGGGCAAGAAATGATGATGACGATTTCACGAATAAGTAAGTAAATTTATATTCTGCAGAAAGGCCAGTTGACGGATGTCACATTTTTACATTGTTAGAAAGAGTTTTTATTGCTGACAATTTAGCGCTATACAGTCTCAAATGGAAGCCCGCTAGCTTGGTAAGAGATAAATAAATCTTACCAAGGAGGAGACCTCGCAAGACCACTAAAACCCATCGGAACCCTCTTCTTCTATGTGTGGGACAGGGAATCAACTTGAGCATTTCTCTCGGGTGTCCCGGATAAGTTCGACTGAGGATACATAAATAGGCCGGAGAAGTTGCGCCAACATAACACGCCTATGACCCCGTCTCCTTAAACGTTGAAAGGAACCTACCATTGCCATACTATTCTTCCTCTATCGCTCGTGGGCTTCCTTCAGGGAGACTACTACATCGCTGAACAAGGCCGCTTCCTCCTGCCATCTCTCTTAGTGAGTAACATTGTAGGCGACAATGCTCCCAACCAAGATGACTCTGAGGTTCCGTGGTTGCATAATTTTCGATAGTGCAATTGGCAGCTGTTCCACACTAATGTCACTTGTGACTCCTTCCGGCAAATTTTCAAAGCACAGAGGAAGTTTCCGGTCAAAATTTGCAGCAATCTGTAGGAAAGCATTCCGCGCTACCTGGCTAGAAATGTTTGCCTAAGTATTTCGTCCATTAGGAGGAAGATCTTCCATCAGAAAAGGCTATAAACAAAGACATTGTACTACTGATTTAATTTTACAGTCATTTCGGGGGCTCTTCTATAAATACCGTTATATAGGCCGACTAAATATATCCACCCACATCCATTGAAATGCAAAATGTCTAAAATTATTCATCCCACGTCCGCCAGACGCTATCGAAGACACCGTTAACTGTTTATATATAAACACAAATAAATGTTGGGCATTTTATTCGCCAGATAAAACTCCATTTATAATGTACAACGTACAACAGTTCAAATAAATACTGATATCAAGGGATCCTATGTCAAATGCCAACCTTCTCAAAGTGTCAACATAGTTTTACATACTTCAACTGATATTTCAGAAATTTGCCACAATTACTCTTATATATAAGTTTATAATTCTATCTTCATCGAATTATTTGTATAAATGTATTACTTTTTAATTATCATCGTTAAGTTTATTTCAATTACGCCAAAGTGTTTGTTTGACTTAATCTCGTCGTTTCAATAAAATAATCTCTGTTATCTACTCAACCCATGGATGTCCGCAACTGGACATAGGTCTTCTCCAAGGATTTCTCTAATACACGATCTTATGCCGTTTGTAAGCAACACTTTCACCCAGTGACTTTTTGTACATTGCTAATTGCCTAATTGACTAAATTCCGACATACACTAAACTTGGAAGAGGAAGTATTTAACACAAAAAAAGGTAATGTCCATATTGTTCCTGGTCGATATTTTTAGGACCCGTCGATATACAGCAGAGTCGTAATGGCTTTACGGATAGACACGTGGATTCTTGACAGTAATCTCATGTTCTAATCCTGAAGAGGCACCGCTGAATTCCCTCTGTAAACCTTATGTTCGTATTTCTGTTTTAATAATTAATTATTGTGATTTTGGAGGAAGGGAAACATCGTGTTGAAACTTGCATATCCCTGGAGCAATTTTAGTATGTGTATTATATATGTTCTAAACAACAAGACCGTTTCAGTCTATGCAATCGCATGAGAGGCCATATAATCCTTTTACAATTTATTGAATCGTGCTCTAAGCTAAATTTACGTCATTCTCATGGCTTACAAAATGGTTATAGCATCACTATAAATAGTTTATACGATATGAAATCAAATACATTTAGTCAAGTAAATCTAAAGGCTTTAATACACTTCGATCAGACTAAAATCTTATCGGGAGTGTGAAAACCCAGCGATACCATTCGCATCCTTTTGTGGAGCACCAGAGGATCGGTAGACGCAATCATCTCTGGCACTCCGGAAGATTCCTCTGGGAAACTTAGGAAGGAGAAGCGCAAATCTACGCCTCCTACCTCGTAACCTCCTGCGCCGTAGAGGAGCGTCCACGGAGTTCTCCCTGTGCCTCCTTCAGCTAAATAATACATTCCCAGAAAGAGGCCACTGCCCTACACTCCCTATCACCAGTGATCATTGCGCCAACTATATCCTCCTATAATCCATTGCTGTAAATCTTAACCCTATCAGTGCTGAGGTAATTTTTGTATACATTTCATAAATTATATTATATAATTTCGTAGAGGCAAATCCGAAACAGATTGTGATGCTTTGTTACAAGTTATGGTGCAAAGTAGAAACCTCCTCCATGTTTCTTATGCCTCATGCGTTGATTCAGAGAAAACGCATAACCATCTTCGCTCCATGTCTCATATAGAAATTGGGGTCAGCGATGTAATTATGTCAAAATAGTTAAGCCTACGACTTCTCTCTATAAATGGATGCATTGTACAAGTTGGGAGTAACATTTCCGTCATACCGTGTTTGTAAGGGATTATAAAGAACCATTTCTGTTCGCTGTTTGTCATCGTCACGATCCAAAAGAATTTATTACATCTATTTATTTTTGAGTAAATTTAACCATTTCAAAGAGACGGCAGTATAATGTCGATACTAACTAAGATTCCTGGATTTACTTGAACCTTTAAGTAGATAAGTAATGGGAACTGCTTTGCCTTGAAATTGGAGATTTTTATGTGAAATATATAATAAATACGGCTAGGAGTTAGGCATATCAAATCAAAAATATCTTTATTCAAGGAGGCATATTACAGCACTTTTGAATCGTCAAATTATATATATTTTCACACTCTGATTCTAATATACGTCTGATGATGGTACTCAAGAACGGCTTCAAATCTGAAGTTATGACGGTTCCTTCGCGCCCTGATCCGAGATGATCCACAACAAACTCAGTCGGGTATTTTTTTTTGTTACCATCATCATTACAATATCATATTAGTTTACTATATTTTAATTAAAATTAGAGCAATTCGTTCACTCCCAGGCGTTTCTATCATCTAGGTAATCTTGCAACTTATAATACGATTTTTTCTTTTGACAAAGGCTAGACATCTTTAGAACGTCTTGTTGGAGTTTATTATAGAAACGTATACAGTTACCCTTAAATGAGTTGTTAATCTTATGTAGCCTACTAGAATTTACAACAAGTTTGTTTTTGTTTTTTTGACTGCCTCATTGGTCTAGTGGTTAGCATGTTCGACTACAGACATGAGGTCCTGGGTTCGAGTCCCGGGTCGGGCCAATTCAAAAATGGATATTGAGTTTTCTATTAAGATTTTCTCAATATTAGCCCGAAGTTGGGAAGTCGGCGGTGTGATCCACCCCCGTGCCTCGGAGAGCACGTTAAGCCGTCGGTCCTGCGCCTGATCTCTCTCCGGTTGTGTCGAATTACCGTCACATCGGGCTATGAGAGTGAAGGAATAGAGAGTACACTTGTGTACTATGCCTGCCAATCCGCAGTGGAGCAGCGTGGTGGGTCTATGCTCTAAAAACCCTC
>JACTOM010000935.1:5963407-6061742 GCA_015832385.1 Elymnias hypermnestra | reverse complement strand
AAAACTTTCACATTCGATCGAACTTGGCGCGCTTTTTTCGGTCTTGGTTCGTGCGGCAGCTTCCATTGAGATGATTGAGCTTTGGTTTCCACGTCATAACCATAAACCCACGATTCGTCACCAGTTATGACCCTCTGGAGCAAATTTGGGTCGTCGCGGACAGAGTTTAACATCTCATTAGCAATGTTCATGCGATGCTGTTTTTGGTCACAATTGAGCAATTTTGGTACGAATTTCGCGGCGACCCGTCTCATGCCCAAATCATTGATAAAAATCGAATGGCACGAGCCAATCGATATGTTTAGGTCCTCAGCAACTTCTCTAACGGTGATTCGACGATTGGCCAATACCATTTTCTCCACTTCATTAATTTTTTCGTCTGTTGTTGAAGTGCTCGGGCGTCCGGCACGCTCTTCGTCGTTCACATCTTCTCGGCCTTCTGAGAACATTTTGTACCACCGATAAACGTTGCTTCGGTCCAAGGTAGCTTCTCCGTATGCCACAGTCAACATTCGGAATGCATCCGCGCACTTAATTTCGTTTTTCACACAAAATTTGATACAGGTTCTTTGATCCATTTTTTTGAATAGGTAAAAATCGAAGACGATCCAAAACACGTGCAAGCAAAGTAGCTGTCAACAATTAAATGAACATTCAAAATGGCCGAGCTTGTCGGCATAAGTGAGAGACATGAGTACCAACATAACGCCATAAAAAATTCGAAATTCAAATATACGTAACCCGCGAAAATTCAAAATTCGCGGTACTTTTTGAACACACCTCGTATATGTCGGAGTGAAAGAGTCTGTGGATCGCTGGTTCGTGTGTAATAGTCTGTGAGACGCTGGCACCATCTGTGTATCGGCGTGGGGGCAGACTCAATAAGTGGCAGTCCGGCCCGTCTCTCGGCAGTTCTCGAGTGGTGGTCGGCCGGAGTGGTCGACTATTGAGACTGTCGCGTTCCTAGCTATTAGTGTTAATGAGTTTGTGTTAATTGATATCGGGAACATTAAGTGATTGAACATTATAACTCGAGTTAATTAATAAAGTGTTTCATTGCACCAACATTACCCACGAACGCCCACAGAATGAGAAATTAAATAATGGATCCAACTATTAACGATGTCGGCGGAGAACCCTACGCCCCTGTGCTTTATCCTTCTCCTTTTCTCTCTTATTCTCCGAAATATAAAATAATCATTTCATTGTTTTTTTCAATTATAAACTGTATAAAAAATCAAGCTCAAGAGTTTGTTTGCTTGAACGCGCTAATCTTAGGAACTACTGGTCCGATTTGAAAAATTATTTCAGAGTTAGATAGCCCGTCTATCATGGAAGGCTATAGGCTATAAACCATTACACTAAGACTAATAGGGGTGATGCACCAAGGAAGAATGTTTCAAAATCGACGTCTATTTTCTTTTCGAGAGCTTTCACTGCATACTCGTACATTGTGTAAACGGTTAATGTTTCGCCAAAAGCATGTATGGTAGAAATGTACCCCTTTAAGAAATCTAACAAATAGTCTTCGACAGCATCTGACTATCTTTTACGGTTAGCTCACTATAACAAATTTTGTTAGCATACAAAAGGTTACAGTGTAGGCCCTGTCTCATGAGGTGCAGATGGAATCGAATAGAAATAAGTGTTTATTGGTTTATCAATCACTTACCCGCACGTAAACACCTACGTAAATAAGGTGTCGAAATACATATAACAGGTAGCCAAGGAAAATGCATAATAAGTTGTCTGTTTTACATAAGTAAGCATGTACAGTTTAGTGGATAGCTTTGACTTCTCGAGGTCCATATAAAAAAATACTGAACGGTTCTTACCAATAGATAAGAAAAACATCTAATGGTAAGTGACGATACAGTCTTAAGATCGAAATGCGCCAATAAGAGGCACTGTACCTCTTATTGTTTCTACACATCATCGTACCGGAACATAAATCTTTTAGCTGGTAAGGTGGTAAATAGTCGTAGCCGAAGCCTTACTAGTCGTCTTACTGCAAAGCTAGTAATCACCACGACGTAATCCTCATTTCGCGACTTGGTGTAATGCGACATATAATAACTGGACGGAAAAACGAGTGACTGTAGATCGCCTTAAAAACACAATCTTACTAATTATTTTTTATCAAATCAAAAATATCTTTATTCAAGTAGACATATTACAGCACATTTGAATCGTCAAATTATATTTTTTTCCACACTCTGATTCTAATATACGTCTGATGATTGTGTTCAAAATCGGCTTAAAATCTAAAGTTACGAGGGTTCCTTCGCGCCCTGATCCGAGAAGAACCCACAACAAACTCAGTCGGGTTTTTTTTTTTACCATCATCATTACAATAACAAATTAGTTTACTATATTTTAATTAAAATTAGAGCAATTTGTTCACTCCCAAGCGTTTCTATCGTCTAGGTAATCTTGCAACTTATAATACGATTTTTCTATCAACTTTCTTTTAACAAAGACTTTGAATTTATTAATTGACATCTTTAGAACGTCTTGTGGGAGTTTATTATAGAAACGTATACAGTTACCCTTAAATGAGTTGTTAATCTTATGCAGCCTACTAGAATTTATAACAAGTTTGTTTTGGTTTCGTAAGTTATATGATGTACATTCACTCTTTTTATTAAAAGAGTCAATGTTTTTATGTACGTACAACAAGTTTTCCGTATGTTAAAAGCAGAAAGGTTTTATTTACACTCAAACTATTTTTGCCGCTCGCTAATTGTAACACAATAAGTATAGTTATTTGAAAGGCCTCCGAAAAACAACTAGAAGGAACGTGCGACCTCGAACTAATGCAATTCACGTATAATCGTTCTTGAAAAAGTAAATTTATTTGTTATCCTCTACTGTTTATTTTGGTTAACTAGCTATCCGTCCCGGCTTTATATGGCTTGAAGTAAAGCTCGAAGGAAGCTTGATTTTTTCCGACGCTTCCAATAATTGCTGTAGTATTTCAACCAAGTTACATAAAAGTCAAGTCTCACCTGCTATCACTTCAAAATGAGAGTGATTAAAAGTGGGACTGCTGTTCCTATTTCCAGCATTTATGTCCAGACCAGATAACACTGGTGTAGCTAAATTTGAACAGCGATATTGTGCAGCGTTTAGTATAAAATATGTGTATATATATGCGCGTGTGTGTGTCCGTGTGTGTGTGTGTGCGTGCGTGTGCGTGTGTGTGGGTGTGTATACATATATATAATGTAGAGTATAATATTTAATCATGGCATTTAGATTTAAGAATTTACTGTTGTTTAAATATAGTATTAAACAAATGTTATTGTAAGTCTACTGTCGCAAAGGTGTCTGTGTAACTCAGGTTCTCCCTAAAAACCAGCATCGCAGCTTGCTGTGACTTCGAGCTGAGTGGCGAACCTTATTTGCTTCACAGATATATGTTACTTTTTCGTATATGTACTATTTGTTATAAAAAAATTGTGAAACAGATTGATAGACAAAGGCGGCGGAAATTAAGGGACTCTTTAAAAATTTGACTTTATGGGTTGATATCGCACAAATTTTCAGATCGTAGCGCATCCAGGTGTCTTAACTAGTGTAAAAATACCGGTTCAAATGTTCTAGAGCACCATGCAACATTAACCGTTGGGATGCATTGTTGCAATAAACTATGGGCACGCCGCAAAGGTTGTTCAACCCACGGATTACCGATGGACCTAAAGAGATCATGCACTGGAAGAGATAATTACTTTTTTCATCTGTCGACCACATTGAGTAGGATACATCAGCAAATTTATAAGGTTGTGGTCTCTAATTCGTGTAAATAGCAAAGAAAATAAAATAAAATCAATTTCCGTAAGATGCTGTGATAAAACTTTTTAGAACGATCTACATTTAAAAGGATTGGAAAGACTTCGCAAAACATTTTATCACAATTTTTTTACTAAACATTTTTATGTAAATGCCTAATCAAGCCAACGATTTCGTTTGCGTAAAATTAATACAATCTTTGAGGTATCGACTTATATATATCTACACGCATAATATTATAATTTAATTTTTAAATTTCGTCGTCGTCGCTTCAACCGATGGACGTCCACTGCTGGACATAGGTCTCACGAAATGATGCCCACAAGGCCCGATCTTGCGCCGCCTGGCTCCAGCGGCTACCGGCGACCCTCCTTATATCGTCGGTCCACCTTGTGGGGGGTCTTCCTACACTGCGTCGTCCGGTGCGGGGTCGCCATTCCAGCACCTTCCGGCCCCAACGTCCATCGGTTCGTCGGACTATGTTCCCCGCCCATTGCCACTTCAGGTTCGCGATTCGTAGGGCTATGTCGGTGACTTTGGTTCTGCTACGGATCTCCGCATTTCTGATTTGATCGCGTAGAGAAACTCTGAGCATAGCCCTCTCCATCGCACGCTGAGTGACTCTGAGCTTTTTAAATTTACAATATGTCAATGAGTACATTTATTTAGGCCATCTAATTTCCTTTGAGAGTTCTGTTAAGAATCAAATTTCTAGAAGGATCGCTAGCACATGGAAAAAATATTGGAGCATTAAAGAGATATTCAAGGGAAAGCTATCCACAAAACTAAAAACAAAAGCATTAGAAACTTGCTTACTACCCTGTCTCCTGTATGCATGTCAAACCTGGCCTCTCCAAAAGTACAATCAAAAAAATAACAACGTGTCAAAGATCTTTGGAAAGAAGTCTACTTGGACTCAAATTGGAAGACAAAATAAAATGCTCGGAAGTAAGGCGTCGCACCAAAGTAAAAGATGCTGTAAGACAAGTACTACGGCTAAAATGAAGATGGGCTGGTCACCTTCAAAGAAGCCAAGATGAAAGATGGCCAAAGGCACTTACAAACTGGTATCCCATAAATTTGAAACGCAAGCGAGGAAGACCATATAAGCGATGGGATGATGACATTGCAAAAACTGCTGGGAAATCGTGGAGCAGGATGGCGAGAGACAGATTGAAGTGGAAGACTTTGGAGGTGGCTTTTAACGCCACAGGCGATCCCCACATAAACGGTTAATAAAGAGAAAAAAAGATAATAGAAATAGACTGTAAGTAGTATAATAGTAGTTAGTATAAGGTCATTATTTTTGTTCGTTTTCTTTTGTTTCTTTTTTAGTTGTTTTATTTTAAAATTTTAAATAGTATTAACGATAAATATGTGGGGGAATTCAATAAAACTTAATATATTATATTATTATAGTATGTTACTTTGGTTGTCAAAAATGCAATAACGTTCTTTATGTTTCACAGAATATTTATACAGGTTGGTCTCAAAAGAAATTTTATATATAATCGATCTATTAAGAAAAGTAAGCCGTTGTGGATTTAATTCTTTAAAATAATGTGGTCTTAATGTTGTTGTTTGGTTATAGCCAGGAAAGTTTTGCAGTTCAGGTACCAGGAAGTTGTCTAACATTTCCACTTGACGCTCCCAATTCACTGTAACTGCCCACCGCCTTTCGTTTTCAAAAAAGGTAATTCCTCCCGCCGACTTCGCAGCCCTTACAGTCACTTTAGGCGATTGTAGGGGTTTCTGAGTATTCATAGCGACTGAATTTCCAAGAGCCAGGCTACCGATTGACATAACCCCCACGCCCCTCGTATACGTTGCGTTCACGCTGTAAGCTAAATTAATATGAAATTTCTTTTGAGACACCTGATATAACAGCTTGGTTTCCATGTAAATTTATGTACCCTATTCCACATCCTTCAAGTTTTCTCCGTGAAACCTAACAGATGCTGCAGTTATAATATTATTAGCATACTGACTTAGCTACGATTCAGACAACTAAATGACGTATTCTAATTTACATACATTCTAGTAACAAGAACATCTTTAATGTGCTACTTTGCAATGCTCTCTCAATATCCCGGGACCTCTTGATCTTTAGTAGAACTAACTTATAGATCAATAACTTAGATATACATACAGATTGGAAGCCGTAAAACTAATTTACTTTCTCCAAGCTCCCAATTCAAACAACAGTACGCCTAAATAACCGACACGTAATGCGATCGTTGTTAGCTCATTATGAAATAAAGGTCATGCTATTATAACCTTATGCAACCTTAATAGGCGCCGAGGGACCACTTGGTTACAAAAGATTCAAGACAAAGATTGAAAAAATCAAATGTTTCATTCTTAGTTTTGCTTCAAACGTCATTGAAACAAACATTGTAGGAAACACGTTTCTATTACATGCAATATTTATTGTTGCATTCCATATGTATATTGATTTAGAATATCAAATGTACGAAATTCATTAAAAATTATTTCAATTGGCTTTGATACAATCGTTTTGTGCTGTGGCGAGTCATGGTGTTTAAACCTTACAAATTCTGCAAACCGTTAAATATTTATCAATATTTTTTTATTCACGAATCTTACATTGCAAATTTGTTGCTCATCAAATTAAACATTTTTCTCTTAAATTAAAATGACAAGTTTGTATATAAATTTGTACTAAAAAGAAGCATACATCATCAAGGAAATTAAAATCTGGAGCAAATAATACCCACTCTTCAGTTAAATTGCAGGCATGTTCTCCAGTTATGCTTTATCCCCCTGATTTTGGGCTTTGCTGAAATGATTCTTGATCATTTATCAGGGTTTTACTGGCTTAATCACTTACAAGAATGGTAATTTTATAGAATTAACCTTTTGTTTGATGCCTTTTTCACAATAATACTGCTGAGTTGCTCCTCGCTAGCTAATACCTCGTAAAACTATTGCTATAACTAGACAATGTTCTAGCTGTGCCCTATTTCCCAATTGAGAAGATTTTCTAAAATCTTTGAGCTTAAAATCCTTCATTCTGTACGTTGTAAAAATTTTATTAAATATATTTGCTCTTTAACCCCTTTACGTAATATCTTAGAAGTTGTTCTTATGTTTCTGCCTATTCTAAATTCCTACTCTCTAATTTTTTAATTATCAGTAATCTAATGACTATTACGACTCTTATAAGCAGCAAAGACTAGATCTATGACATATTTTACATATCATTAATAGGTTAAAGCTTTTTGGTTACAGACAGGATTCTGTCAGATTATTTCCATTGCTGCTTTAATAGTCAGACTTTATACACGTTTAGCCAGTATTGTAAATAAAGTAATATTTCTTTTGTTGTTGTTTAATGGCGAAACGCTTTCTAGTTAATCAAGTAATGTATTTCCACAATGGACAGAGGACATTACATACATATTTGCACGCGACGTCTTCAAGTGAAAGTTAAATTTTGACACCGTCTGTGCCTTCTTTTGGGTCACATTGTTCTACGCTAAAATTAGAATGATATTGCACGCCAAGTGTCACAAGCGTACATTTTATCTGATCTCTTTATCTGATATTATGTGGGACATGCAAATTATACAGCATTTTCCAACGTTTATATGACCACGCGATATATTTTCCATGTTTAAATAGTGCATGAAGTAGACCGCACGTTTAACTTCAGTATTAAGCAGATATAGATCGAAACGTGATGTTATAAAGCCTTCATAGATAATTGAACTATTCAAGATATAACAATTTTTTCAGATTGAATTTTAGACCTACTCTTCTTTTACATGTGCCTATCCATTAGTAAAGGTAGGCAGTAAATTTTTCGTACTCTCTGCTACTGCCACTAACTGTCATTACATTCCTTTATACAATATTTTGTTGCGACTTCTCTTTCTCCTACTTTATACCAGGCGATCACTATCATGCTGTCAAAAGATACGAGATCTTACACTGCTTGATGATCTTTGCCAAGACTTCTTTATTACTCAAGCAAGAACCTCAATATGGTCTAGAATATATTGGTCCCAAAAAGATTGTTGAAGCAAATTTTTCCAATGGGTCATTACCTATTACTATAGTTTCAGAAACTTCTACAAGATCTAGTTAAACAAACTAATTAAATTTACCATTTGGAGTCAGTGGTGATAACCCGGATATTAAGTTTCAAACGATTGGAAAGTCCTAAAGCCTTCATCGTGGATTATATCATACCTTGTATCCGCCATCCGATGAATTTATAACCCGCTGTTGACATTTCCACTTGTATAGCTCTATTAACGGTCTAAAAACCGTTGCGTAACTCGAACAATAACTATCTTTGACCGTCCATCACTCAGTTTTTTGTGATGAACAAAAAATGACACTGACGAAGCCAACGTCCGGATGTAAACAACTCTCCGTTTCTATAGCACGTGCACCGAATAGGATTGTTGACGACAGATGAACTAGATAGTCAAATATGGGCGGCGGTCGCGGCGGTTTAAAATATTTTTTACTAGTGGTTCACCTTGGCTTCACACAGGTAGTAACCAATATTATGCGTATTTGTTGGTTGCAGGACCGCAGTAGCTTGATGCACAGAATATGATAATAAGATTGAATTTTATCTGCAACTTTGATCATTTTTGCCTGATCACGATACATACATAGCATTACGCCTCATTCCCTTCTGAGTAGGCTGAGACTACGTCCTACCACTTGCCACGACCCTTGCATATCTTCTTTGCTTCTTTCATACTCTTGACCTGGCCCTTATTTAAAATGTCCTGGATTTGGTCCAGGAACGTTTGCCTTGACTTCCCCTTCCAACTTTCCCGTTTACTTTTTACTCATAAATCCTTTTTGTTAGTCTACTTTCATTCATTCTCTCTACATGCCTAAACCATCTAAGCATACCTTCCTCAGTTTTAATCACTACATCTTCTTTTATACCACAATGTTCTCTTATCTTATTTCTTACTTTGTCACTCAGTTTCAATCCACTCATACTTCTCAACTCTACCGCATTTATTCTACTTTTATGCTTCTTCTGCCATTCCCAACTTTCACTATCACACATAAGTGTTGGTACCAACACTCCTGCATGCACAGCCAGTCTAGCTCTTTGTGACACCATCTGGCACCATTTACCATTCACTCTCCTTTTAATATAACTTTCACATGTTTCATCTTTTGTAAATTTAGATCACAAGTAATACAAATTCTTTCACATTTTCCAGTGGTCAATAGCAAAAGGTACAGGGATGACCGCGTCAAGCGATTTAAATTTAGTCTGGGCATGTTTATTATATTTAATTTACCTTATAAGAACTGTCGCGCCTTGGAACTGTCGCGTTCCTAGCTATTATTTGTTAATGAGTTTGTGTAAATTGACATCGGGAACATTAAGTGATTGAACATTACAATCAGAGTTAATTAATAAAATGTTTGTTTGCACCAAAGTTACCCACGAACGCCCACATTATAAGAAATTAAATTATGGACGATGTCGGCGGAGAAACCCTACGCCCCTGTGCTTTATGCTTCCTTCTCTCTTATTCTCCGACATATATTCTTACCAATAATATATATTTATACTACGTTTATAATTATCTTAGCTAATAATGTTACACATTCATACTTACAAATTTATTCAAACTATTAACATAAAGTAAATTATCTTTGTTTTAATTTTATGATGATGTATGATGTACACAGTTCCTATAACATAACAGGAAGAGTTTTACCCCCAAGTCACGGATAAATCTAGGCAAGGGCTGTATTAATAAGCTATGTAATTATGAGACGTATAAATTATTATCGATGTATTTATATTGAAAAGGATTAGATACTGTATACGTTGGCATAACTTTCCAATTACCGCATTTTCTTAAAGATTAAGTGAATATAATGAGATACCATTATAATAGATATGTTCCATAGTAGTCTTTTTTGTAGATCTATATAAGAGGAATATTCTAGCATACATTGTTCTGTGCTATATTGATTTAGACAGCGTTTTCGATGATGAGCTCTAAGGCGGCTTGAGGTTTTCCAACACTTCAAACAGTTATGTTATATTTCAATCAATTTACACAAAATCATTTTATCTATTGTCTGAAACCACACAAAAATCAGTTCAGTAGTTTTCGAGTTGTTCGCAATCAAACTCAGGGGTCATCTTTGTCTTATAATACTCGCATGATATACGAAAATAAACTGGCACCTGACTCTTTACTTACCTCATTACATGCGTCATGTCAGTCATGTCTTAATGAATATGCAACAGGAAAAGTATTGTCTTCTATTTAAAGTAAATCGGCTTTAATTTGTGTACGATTTTCACTTACACCGACACTTAATTGTTTTTTAAAGTATTTTTAGAAGCTATTCGATTTCAATATACATTAGAATTTTAGCCCTTATTCAAATGCATCTTCGTCAAAATGGTTTTATCGAACTGAACAAGGCAATTAGATGGTTAAAGTTCCTGGCTTTGAAATCTTGAGGTCAAAATATTTTCAAGAAATTTATCGCCCTATCCTGATAAATAATATTTTTTGTAATGCTTGCTCACATTGCGATTCAATTCAAAGTTTACATTTTCCGTTTATTTCTCTGATATTTTAATGGTTTTATTCGTTTTGTGGCGGAGACGACTCCATAAATCGGCCCAAACATTCTTTAGTTGTCAATGGTGTAGTTGAACACGATTCTGAGTGTGGCTCGATGGATCTATTTTCTGACATATTTTAAGTATTATAAAAAACGTTTAGCTACGGTTACAACAATAACGTCTGTTAATTTTATTTTTCAGGTATATGTATCCCGATTTTGTAGGAATATGGAGAAAGCCTTTCTTCTTGAGCTTCCACATTGCGTCGGGATTAACTGTAACAAATTTCAAGTCAATCGAAACTATAGTTTCGCAGATTTTGTTATGAATGTGTAGGTGGTAAATCACTTTAAGCAGACCCGACAGACGTTGTTCTTTCGTAACTATGATTATTGAATTAAACCACTAATATTTGTATTATAATACAACATTGGAAAAGTTTGTCTTCGTTAAGTAATCTCAATTTCTTTCATTATTTCGCACAACATTCGTAAAAGTTTCTTTCATAAGATACTTATGACTATGACAAACACAACAAAAAAACAATAAGCCGTGGCGTAACTATAGGGTGGCAAGGCTGGCAAAATGCTACTGGCCCCTGGCCCAAGAGGGCCCCGGCCCAAAAGGTACTCGATGCATATGAGAATAGACAGCTTATGAGACAGACATTTTAGCGGAACTTTTGCAGGTTTCCTCAAGATGTTCCTTCATCAAAAGGCTGGTGAATGGAAGATGAATGTTAAGTCCCTTGAAGAAGGGGTATAGCACATTCCCTTTCGCCTAAAAAGGAGGCCTATGCCTAGCAATGGGACGTATATAGGCTGGTGTAAATGAAATAATGTAAATGTATAAACCTATGCTTTTAAAAATAAAATTGTTTTTAGTTTTAGACAACTGCTTCAGTGGTACTATTAAAATAAGTACCCCACGTCAACACAATTTGCCACGGGCCCCAGATGGTATAGTTACACCACTGGTAACAAATAGGTCCAGCATATTGGGAAATAGGGACAAATTTTCGTATATATAGCGTTTTGCGTCGTGTTCTCGAAGCTTAAATCGTAATGCGGTTGGAGAAACTGTCTGTAAACGGGATACGTCCCTATATGGTTGGCCGGAGAGGTGGGAAATTCAATACGCATCACAGTGCCGCACGGTTTGGTTCGCGGAATGATCGGATCGCCTTTCCTACCGCTGCGGTTACCATTATTTTCCTTTTACCAGGACAAATCTCGTTTTAGTTACCACAGAAAAAACGTTTCGCATTACACGAGAAACTTATATATGTCGGAGAATAAGAGAGAGACCGGAGAAGCATAAAGCACAGGGGTGTAGGGTTCTACGCCGACATCGTTATTAATTGGATCCATTATTTCATTTCTTATTCTGTGGGCGTTCGTGGGTAATGTTGGTGCAATCAAACACTTTATTAATTAACTCGAGTTATAATGTTCAATCACTTAATTTTCCCGATATCAATTTACACAAACTTATTAAGAATAATAGCTAGGAACGCGACAGTTTCAATAGTCGACCACTCCGGCCGACCGCCGCTCGAGAACTGCCGAGAGACGGGCCGGACTGCCACTTATTGACTCTGCCCCCACACCGATATAAAGATGGCGCCAGCGTTCCACAGACTATTACACACGGACCAGCGATCCAAGGACACTTGCACTCCGACATATATATAAATATGTATGTATTGGGTCTTTAACCAGTCATAAATTACTTATACATAAATTGAATTCAAATGGTAAACCTACTCGTCGCGCCTGCTAACATGCTCATATCTCGCTTCATCGCCCTCATAACTAATTCGTATATCTTCAGTATGATGCATATTTGAATATATTCTAAAATAACATCTACTTTCGGCTAGGAAAGCCAATTTTATATACAGACTCGCTGATTCGCGCAACTTAGTCTGTGTACTGTTAAATGTATAGTGCTATCTATTTGATGCTCATATAACTCAGTTGACAGCAAAAAAAAACATTTATTTCCTTAACATTGACAGCCTCGCTGGCGCAATGGTGTGAGTATTCGCTTTGCTAGCGGAGGTCCCGGGTTCGATCTCCGGTAGGACGAATTTAGGAAATTGTATTTTTGATTTGATTTGATTTGATTTACCACCTTACCAGCAAAAACGTACCGCCAAACAAAGAGATTTGTGATCCGGCACGATGCTGTGTAGAATCCGTAAGGGGTATATCGCCTCTTAACAGATTGCCGCGCTTCCATCTTGGACTGTACCATCACTTACCATCAAGTGAGGTCACAGTCAAGCGTTAATCTGTCAGCAATAAAAAAAAACTTAGGTTTAGGTTTCACTTAATGAGAAATTAACAAATTAACAATAAAAGTATATGTACGTTATGTGTGATACAGAGCAAATCTTAAAAGTAGGTTATTTATACATTTAGATATTTAAATGGCGTGTTTACCGTTTTAATCATTTTGACAACATGTGTTGAGTTTTTTCTTAAATGCTATAAACGATTTCTCACAGTAAATGTCTTTCGGTAGGCTGTTATATAGTAGTGCTCCCGCAACCTATATACTGGCGTATTTAGTTCTCGTTTTCGGTACCCGTAATTTATTTCTATTTCTTGTGTTTAAATAGGATTTTGTTTCAAATCAAATCAAATCAAATCAAAATATCTTTATTCAAGTAGGCATATTACAGCACTTTTGAATCGTCAAATTATATTTTTTTTCCACACTCTGATTCTAATATACATCTGATGACGGTACTCAAGATCGGCTTAAAATCTAAAGTTACGAGGGTTCCTTCGCGCCCTGATCCGAGAAGAACCCACAACAAACTCAGTCGGGTTTTTTTTTTTACCATCATCATTACAATAACAAATTAGTTTACTATATTTTAATTAAAATTAGAGCAATTTGTTCACTCCCAAGCGTTTCTATCGTCTAGGTAATCTTGCAACTTATAATACGATTTTTCTATCAACTTTCTTTTAACAAAGACTTTGAATTTATTAATTGACATCTTTAGAACGTCTTGTGGGAGTTTATTATAGAAACGTATACAGTTACCCTTAAATGAGTTGTTAATCTTATGCAGCCTACTAGAATTTATAACAAGTTTGTTTTGGTTTCGTAAGTTATATGATGTACATTCACTCTTTTTATTAAAAGAGTCAATGTTTTTATGTACATACAACAAGTTTTCTAATATATATACGCAGTGAACTGTCATTATGTTAACTGCCTTGAATTTGTTTCTTAGCGACTCTCTTGGACCCATATTGTAAATCGCACGAACGGCCCTTTTCTGCAGCACAAATATTGCATCTATATCAGCAGCATTACCCCAAAGTAGAATACCGTATGACATAATGCTGTGAAAATAGCTGAAATATACCAGTCTGGCAGTATCAACATCTGTCAGACGACGAATTCTTTTAACTGCGTAAGCCGCAGAGCTGAGCCTGTTCGATAGACCACTTATATGGGGCCCCCACTGTAATCTGTTATCTAACGTAATGCCTAAGAAAACGGTACTGTCTACAAGGTCTAGTTCCTCATTATTAAGTTTAACAATGGTTTGCATTTGTTTAACATTAGGCAGACTAAATTTAATACATTTTGTTTTATTTGCGTTGAGCAATAAATTATTAGCCTCAAACCATTGTACTACCATTGTACTTCAAACCATTGGTTTAAAAGTAATTTGGGTATGTATAGCTTCGGTGAGTATTTTCCTAATTAAGATGCATGTTTTAAATTTGTATAACTGTGTAATGGAAAGCACATTTGTTTTTTTTATAAAGGTCCTTAGTTGGAAAGCGATAATCTAGTTGATACAGGGTTTTTAAAAATTTGTTTTGAGAGGTTTGAAGACTTTTTAGATTCGTTTCTTACGCGGTTCCCTATATTTCTATGAGGTATTCTAGTAACGTAACTTATAACCCCTGTGACAGATAACTCCGATCTTCCTTAACAATGACAAAAGCAATTTAAGAAATAAACAAAAAAAAATAAAAGGAAAAGAAAATAACGTAATGAAGACCTTAACACTTAAATTTTATACAGGATATAATTATTTTCGAACGGGCAGTGTAAATGTATAAGCTTCTATGTACTGTGTCGTGTAAGTGTGATAGATCTTAATAAATAAATAGAATTAAGTAAGAAATATTAAAGTAGGTATGTCAGTTTATATTTTACACTATAAGTAAGGTTGGAAGATCAGTAGGCCCAAAAAAGAACATCTGTTCTGTGATTTCGGGGATCTTTGCTCTATCTTCCAAATTCGGCACCGACTCCGAATATAACAATACGAAAAACACTATAAAAGAATACGCAATTATTTCTTACTTTTTAGAGCATATTAATGTATTTGTAAGTTTGTTTTCCCTTCGCTCCCTTTGCGTTATAAATGAATATTATAACGGATATATAAAATGTTATCCCGCCTAATTTTACATAAGGCACGTATTGCTCTTTTTTGTAATATAAAAACAGTATCAATATCCGTCGTCTTACCCCATAACAACATGCCGTAAGACATAATACTATGAACATAAGCGATGTTACTGTCAAGTGAGATTAACTGGTAAAACATATATAAATTACGTACTGTGGGTGACACATTTAACTTTATTATTATACGCACAAAAATGTAGGATATCTGTCTGCCTCAGTGTTATTTTATATGAGTATATATCCGGAATGCCAATCATATTATGTTTGAAGCTATAATGTCACGCAATGCAGGCAATTTCAGGATATTGGCCTTTGACGAATGGCACAAAGTTAATGTAAGTTTGTCTTTCTTTTCTAATTATATTAAACGTATACGAGTATACATAAAAAAGTAAATAATCCATTTTGAAATTATAAACAAAGGTTTGATTTTTTATCATAATATATTAACTAAAATGTTAAATTAATAATATAAATCGAAACTTTTACGGAAATGGTTTTTTATTTATATTTCTTTCATCTTTTATCTTTAAATCAAGTTTGAATTCCAAAATTGTTTCTTCATATTCATTCTCGTCGTGTTTGTATTTAATACTAGACATAAATAGATACAGATATTTAAGTTATAATCACGATAATTAAAACGACCATGAATTGACAAATATTATGGAAAAGTGTGATTCCTAATACTAAAACTAAGTAACTCCGAAAAGAACTTTTTAAGTGAAGCATAAAAACGTGTTAAAAAAAACTCGAAATATTCAATGTCGCTTGCGTCCACTGCGTAAGGTAACCTAGTTCATAATGGTGCACCCCCTTCTCCCGCACTGCCCCTCTCTCGTCGAGTTAGTTACTCGATGCGCTGCGTGGCGGCCGCCGCCGGCATGTATTTTTATTTTAATTTCATGATATCTTTTGAATGGAATATCCGATTTCAATAATTCAAAAAGTAATCATCAGGTATTGAGACAGTCTTGAATATTAAATTATTTATTTGGATAAAAATTTATAAATGGTATGGATAACACGGTCTGATTTTGATCGGCATTTCTATCAATTTGTTAAATGTAAAAAAGTAGTTATAGTGACGTAACTACAATAGTTAGACATATGGTCTCGCGAAGTTTTTTGTAGATATTGATATATTCTATAATATTGTCGAACATTTTTTTGTCCTATCATTAATACTCTTCACAGCGTATGCGATGAAAGACATTTTATGGCTAATTTTTTTACACCTTCGGTTGGTTTTAATAGGAATTTCTAAAGATTTCTATAGTAATCTAGTACTAAATATAGCCTATGTTACTCAGTGATAATGTAGCTTTCTAATGAAAAAAGAATTATTAAAATCGGTCCAGTACTTTTTGAGTTTATTCGTTACATACAAAAATACAAATCTTTCCTCTTTATAATATCAGTGTAGACTAAGGTAAGGATAATGCTGGTTTTATAATAAAAAGTAAAACATATCAAACAGCGTTCTCTTTTTCTCCATTAATCCAAGGGTAATATGTGCAACTTAATCACTGTAACGTAAAAAAATGTAGAAAACTGACCTTTAAGAAAACCATCGGGTCCTGGTTATCATTTTTAGACACAGCTGCTTTCCTCGTACAGTTTTTGATGACATTGTTAAAATCAAAACAAACTTGTTATAAATTCTAGTAGGCTGCATAAGATCAACAACTCATTTAAGGGTAACTGTATACGTTTCTATAATAAACTCCCACAAGACGTTCTAAAGATGTCAATTAATAATTTCAAAGTCTTTGTTAAAAGAAAGTTGATAGAAAAATCGTATTAAAAGTTGCAAGATTACCTAGACGACTGAAACGCATGGGAGTAAACGAATTGCTATAATTTTAATTAAAATATAGTAAACTAATATGATATTGTAATGATGATGGTAACAAAAAAAATACCCTACTGAGTTTGTTGTGGGCTCTTCTGGGATCAGAGCGCGAAGGAACCCTCTTAACTTTAGATTTTAAGCTGTTCTTGAGTTCCATCATCAGACATATATTAGAATCAGAGTGTGAAAAAAATATAATTTGACGATTCAAAAGTGCTGTAATATGCCTACTTGAGTAAAGATACTTTTGATTTGATAAATTTGATTTGGTCACGAGGCTTCAAATCGCCGGATTGCGTCAATTGAAAATGGATTTTGTCCTTTGTTAACAAATAATTTCACATATTATAATTTGACAGTTGAAATAACTTGTGGTTTGCGTGAACGCTATCCGGCAATGTAAACCGTTATAGCAGCAGTTAAAAGCAGTTTCATTTGGCACGTTATATAGCGTGACAAAGTGATTATGATAACTGCTGAATTGTTCTAATGGTCAGATTCAGTTCATTATAGCCCATGTACCGCTAAGAATGCCTATAAAGATGAGAATTAGGACAGAAGGTTACGTTAAGCCAAATAGATGATGTACACTCATCAATACGCCAGGCTATTGATGAAAATAGGTTTCGTAGGTACAAAATATTAGATGTATTTGATGAAGTCAAAATCTTTAGCATGGAATATGACTCTTAAATCATAATAAAAAAACTTTGTCACAAATATACGAGGCAGTATGTTTTATTGTTTTAGAAAGAATCTCGAACGGATGTTCAGTTCCATCTAGCAGCTCTTCGTGGTGACTGCGAGAGGCTCAAACAACTTCTAGATACAGGAAAAGTGCATATAGATTCGAGGGACAGGGTAAGTGGAGAAAAGCCATATTTTTTTTTTTGTCAACAAAAGCAGGCTATTGAGAACCTATTTCCAGACTGATTCTTTAAAAGCGTGGAACTCTGTTTAAAAACCTTCTAAGCAGGAATGAAGAAGTATCTGCTATACAAGCACATATCGAATTAGTCGTCATGACAGCTTTTATTACATTATATAAAAATATACTTCGTTTGCTTCGTCGCTGAAGCTCATTTAAGTCCTAGTAGGCTCTAATGGATTTTTTCCTGTTTCTTGGAATTGTGGGCTATATAATAATTATTATTTGGTCAGAACAGTGCGTAGTCGAGTAATCCAATGGCATTTTGCCTTCTAACACTCATGTACCAGTTTGACAGGCTTGTCTGGTGGTTCTCATAATGCTTTTTTCAAATAGTCTTTTATACCAGTTTCTAATTGTCAAACCTAGAGAAAATGTTATGGTATTTCCAATTTACGATGTTTGATAACGTGAAAGAAAGACTTAATCCCTTGAGTTACGAGGTCTGCCGTTTAAATAGTATATCAATTGCAAAGCTATAGATTACAGAATATTCTTTGAGCTCAGTTCTATTTATATGTTTCAGCGAGTTGTGTAATGGAGGAACATGTTTTTAGGTTAATGACGTATCAGCGAAAGGAAACATTAACCGATGATTTATGGACGTGTACACGAAGTACATCGGGTCCGCATTTTGCTATGGAGTAATCTATAACAGTGAAAAATGAATTGAGATCTACGATACGATTACAATAATTAAAGAGATTTATTCATTCCGCCTTTATTTTTTGGTATAACGTTAGAGAGAGAGAGCGAGAGAACTTTTATTATTTTTCAATTTGTTTCTGGTAATCTTTTAAAGGGCTGGACACATTTCGTTGGATTGTCACCATAGAGAATAACATAGGGTACTTTTTTACCCGAAACGCCTCTATTGATTTTGTTGCGACTTTAAGTAGCAAAGACCATAAGTCGGAGTAGGTAGATTGATTTAAGGTCTTTGACGTCAAACGTAGAGGATAATATGGATATGCCTCCCAAATACCGGAACTCTGTCTTAAGGTGAACAACCTATTCATAATATTATTTTTCTGCTGGCTAATAGTAAAAGAAATCAGTATTTTATTTTATACAAAAAACATCTTGGAAAATTACAGTAGTCCCTTTCTGTTGAATTAGAAATGACGCTTGTCATTGTGAGACAAAAATTGACAGGGTCTTTTGTTATTTCATCTCATGTTCATATAATACATGTACAGTTAACAGTATTGAAAAAAAACGTAGCAAATGATCTGATATCTTATTTTAAATTTGCTCTATTGAAATCTACAGATGTTGAATGATCATTTCCCACATATAAATGGATATTAGACTCAAAAGGAATTCTTTAAAAATAGAAAATATTCAAAAAATTATGATTATTTATTTTAATTATATTAATGTTGACAGTTAAAATATTGAAATTGTATGTTGAGTATTAAAAATAATTGTTTAATTGCAATTAATTGTTCATTGTGTTAATAATAAACTATTTTGTTAGCCTAACTGTATGTTTTTTTTATTTTATTCCATAGTTCAAATCCCGGAAGTTTTTCCGGTACTTCCCGTACATTAGAGATAAAACGGCATGTCCATATTATAATATCTTCACGCAAGTATATAAAATCAATCTAACCTACTCCGACCTATGCAAATGACTGGTGGAATAGTATAATAACACGGGAATACTTGTATACTCGAATTTCTACGGTAAAGAAAAATTCATATTTTGAAATAATATGAGATTGATATTGATGTCAACGAAACTAAATAAACAGAGAAAAAGTAAGAAGTATTACGACATTCTAAATAATAGCGTGAAATAGCATTATTTTGTTGCATGAGTCCTTACTCACGTACCGCCCAAAAAGTCCTAGATTCCCATTGAGAATGTAAGAATACTCACTGAATCCTAGCAAATCCCTCTCACTCTTTAAGTAGAGCGCTTTAGCATCACTGATTGTATAAATATTCAGGGGCGAGGTAATTGAGTTGATATCTTGTAAACTGTTTGCCGGAAATATTTTGATACAAAAAAAATCGCTTGCGTCTATAACGTACACCGAGGCTCAGAGGTCGTTTACAACTGAAGATGAACTATGGAACGACGTCTCCTGTAATCGATTGCGTAATTTAACGGAAGCTTTTGTATTAAACTCTGATATAATCTGATTGATTGACCATGAGATAAAGTGGTGAGAATTTCTCCCTGTGAACGGCCACTGAGCGAGAATTTGGGTAAGGTAGAGCTGGGTAAGGTAAAAAATCGTACCACTTTCACCATAAAAGCTTTGGTAAATAGATGTCTATAGATGAGGAGATTTACTTGACATTAAGAATTTTACGATTATTTGACGGTTTTATGCCTATATTCCCTCAAAACCGATTTTCAAACCATTTCAGGCTTCCTGAAAAACAATGTAAACGTTTCCCCTTTCCTTTTCTCACTACATTCCAAAAATAGGATAGCTTGTAGGCGGCGATTGATATTATTGCTATTAGCATTATTGTCTTCGAAACATTTTGAAAGGTGTCTATGTAAAATTTTTGTTCGAAATATTTCGCTGCAAAAAGTGACGGAGTTTGTAAGTTAAACACGCTCGCGTCTATAACGTACACCGAGTCCCAAAGGTCGTAACCGTTACAGCTGGATATGAGTTATCGACCAACAACGTTCTCGCTGCCTAATGCAAGTCCTTGCATTAGACTGTTGTAATACGATTAAGTTCTAAACGTTTACGTGTGTTCCTTGAACCTTGAACCTGCTTTGCTAATCAATAGATTATTGTAGAAAAGAAAGATTCTGCTATAAAAGTCCGCATGGGTCATTTAGGTATTACGGGAATGGCTTATCTCCAGCCACTCCAATCTGAAACCTATTCGCTAAAGTATTTAGGGGTTTCCACACATTATCTACTATGAATATAATCCTTATTATTATATGTGATACTCCAGGATGGCACTACACCGCTGATTCTGTCAGCAGCCATGGGACACACGGAGTGTGTGCGGGAACTGCTCGCTCAAGGTGCTGATCCAGCCTGCTGTCGAACGGTATTGTATCCTAAGTTATATTTTCGCCAGCAAATGTACAACACAACGAAACTAGACCCAGTCAGAAGAATGGGCTCTTAAACCCAATATAACTTTTGTCGTTCCTGAGTTCAGAGGAGATTCAGAGGCTCGCTAATAAACTCTAGCATGTGTAAGGCTGACTCAATACGGGCAATCGTTTTCTCTCCCTAGTGACAACAGACTTGTCGAAAGATGAAACCATCGCCAGTTTTAATAGATGGCAATTTTACTGTTAATCCCTGACAGTTAATGACAGTCCCGATGTCTTAGCAAAGATCTTGTGTTCGATTAACTATAGTACCTATATATAGACCTCCTCACTCCGAGGAGCGAGGGTGTTCGATTACCGGTAGGTTAATTTAGGACATTGTATTTTCTAATTTTTCTAGGTCTAACCTGCTTCAGCTAGTCTGTCAGCATAGTCATGCTACGTAGTAAAAATTCACTTAGCTTAAAAAGAAGAGTATCAGGCTATAATGTTTTCACTATGTCATAAAGATCATTTTCATTAAACCTGCATTCAAATTTATGTGTTCCCTAGCACATTTAGAAGCCATTTATGAGATTGTTTCTGTAGCTAAGGCGTCCCTTAAAAATTTGATCCTTTGGCTAATCTTGTATTTTAAAAGTTAGATAGTAGACTGTATTATTGCTTACCATCACGTAAAATGACTGAACTTGTCAGCAATAAAAAAGATCCTCTCCCCGTATCCATACCAAAAAATAATCCAGATCGAAGATTCTTTTGACAGACTCCTCACACCCAACAGTCTAATAAAAGGTACATGATCTTGAAAGTATCTATGGGCTACTGGATTCACTTAATATCTGGTGAACCGTGTACACGTGTGCCTGGTTTATTTCTATAAAAAAGGGCATCACAAAAGCCTCGTTCAGCTCTTTTGAAAGCGAGCGAGCTGCTTTAATATGAATGGGCCGCTTTCATGGCGCCAGCTTTGCGAAACTCTACATCTTGACTTACATTTCTTATTAAAAGGCCTTTTGAATGAGTCGCATTCGTATACTATTTGGCTTATAAGCCGCAAATTATGCTTTAAAAATAATAATTTGTATATAAAGAATACCAGATTTCCTTAATATACGGTATTGTGCTGTGTTGTTATCGTTGCTCGTTGTCGGAATCTGATCTTGGAAATTACTGAACCAATTTTCATGATTTCTTTCAGGTTTGTTCTGACATGGGAATATATAAACTAAGCTAAGTTAGTGAAGCAATAATCGTTGTTTTGCAGACGGGCACGAGTGCGTTGTTCTTCGCGGCGCAAGGTGGTTTCCTTGACATAGCGTGCCTGCTGCTGGATTACGGGGCAGCCATCGACGCACCGAGCACGGTAACACATTTGGACGTGATAACGTCTTATGAGTAGCTGGTAGCACAAACTGCAAAGCATGATTCATTGACACGTTCAAGCGCTAGAGACGCGCGATCGGCCTAAGATCCGATTGGTAATTTTAACTATTTTCAAATTTCACAATAAAAGTCTTTAACCAAACTAAAATATTCTTTAATTCCAGTAAGCTCAATGTACTTTCTTGTCAACTCTACCACCGGTTCGAAATGTCTTTTCTACTGAGAAGAATCCGGCAAGAAACTCAATAATCATTCTTTTCTATTTATGTTTTTATTAATATAGAAATACAATTCCATCATTAACCTTAAATATAAAACACACAATTATCATTATGACACATTAATAAGGCAACGGTTTTATATAAGAGAAATATAGTTAGATTTGTATTGCGATTTACCAACACAAATAACTTAAAACACAATAACTGGTAGCTGACGTTAATTGAAACTGAAAACAGAACTCACTTTTACCATACATAACCTTTTTTAACTTCAGACAATAAGGCAAATATGTCTAAACGCCAAAGTAAATTATTTTATTAAGAAACTACCATCCCCTGTTAGTTGAAAACTAGTTACAATTAATGTAATTTAAGTAATTCTAATGATTTATGAAACGTTATAACGATTTTATAGCAAATTGGAATCAATTACAATGTTTACAAATCCACCAATGGGAAAGCCTTTGCTTCTAAGACTACGATTTAGTCAATTGACACACCGTATCCTTAATTTAAAATATTATTTTATTTCAAATATATACATATATAAGATGGTAAACTTTCATCAACGTTTTTTATGACGTCATCACTTATATTATTTGAAAAAAAAAGGGTTTAGTCCATTAATAACATTATCGAAGGGAAAGCTTCTTTAGCCCTTAATTCGATAGTGACCAGTAGGACGAACAACTAAAAAAAAGTTTTGAACTAGCTTAGAGAAAAATACGTGAGATTTTGATTTTAGTATGTTGGTAACATATAAAAGATTTAATAGAAAATATATTTTTAATAATGGCAACACATGTCAGTTTTCGTTGAAAATGGCGTCGAGGCCGAAGTCATGTTTGTCAGTTTTTTTTTTGTTACTAAAAAACTCGAATTAAGGGTTAGCCGTGTGGAGCATCTTTTGGTGGCGGGTAAAAAGTAAAGATTTGCGTCACCGTCACCAACATGCTTATGACTTCACATTATGCGACATTATATGTTTAGAACTAAAATTAAATGGATATATTTTTGACCTGATAACGTATTATACATCCATGGTAGTCGGTCGTTCCGCTTAAGCCGAGCGTGCGACCGATGGCGCGGAACAAACAATAGAGAGGCGCAATCGGACTAATTCCATTGATTATTACAATTTTTCATCAATGTTTTCTCATAAACGTTGTCATGTCAAATTGTCATCAGTAAACCGACTTACAGACAACCAATTGTTTGATAGTGGAGTGTACATTGGAGTATATGTTGTTACGAATGCAGGACGGCGGCACGCCGCTGTTCGTGGCGTGCCAGTGCGGGCACCTGCCCGTCGTGGAGGAGCTTATCCGGCGAGGGGCCGACGTCAACTCCTGTATGAAGGTGATTACCACACCAATTCAAATATATAACACTAGCAATTTAATTTTCATTAAACCTTTCATACAAGTTCGTTGGTTTAGAGTACTCTTGACCTGGCCCTTGTTTAATATGTCTTGGATTTGGTCCGGGAACGTTCGCCTTGGTCTTACCCTTCCAACTTTCCCGTTCACCGTAAATCTTTTTTGTTAGTCAAAGTCAAATCCAGGGAGTACAGATCTTATCTATCTATTCGATAGTCATAGTATGGTACACGGGTGTGCGATCCCGGCTCCCCGAGCTATTACTGAATCTTCCCAGGTCTTCTGAGTCAGTAATATTCTACTACCTTATATTTTCCTTTTTCCGGCTAGGTATACCGTGCCGAAGGACTCTCGGTTAGGGGCATTGCCAGTCACAAGCAGTGGCCCTGAGACTGGGCTTACCCAAAAAATGCTAGCTTTATTCTGGCATGCGGGGCCCTGCCAGAATGGACCTATGTTCCCTCGCTTCTCGTGGGAACGCAATGGTGTAAATAATAAAAACCAAAAATGGTCGCAATACTTCACGCCTCGCTCCTAATGGGGGCCAAAAGCGGGCCACAGAGAGCCGCTTTGCTACAACCAATATAAATCTCACTAATACATTTTTAATCCGTAACATTATTTACCTAGAATGTCCGACATTAGTCAATTTAAGATTTATTAGATGCAAAATGCTGGAGTGTTGGTGCCAACGCTTATGTATGGTAGTGAAAGTTGGGCATGGCAGAAGAATCACAAAAGTAAAATAAATGCGGTAGAGATGAGAGCGTTGAGAGGTATGAGCATGAGTGGATTAAAACTGAGTGACAGAGTAAGAAATAGTGTGATAAGAGAACGTTGTGGTATAAAAGAAGACGTAGTGACTAAAATTGAGAAAGGTATGCTTAGATGGTTTGGGCATGTAGAGAGAATGAATGAAAGGAGACTGACAAAAAGGATTTATGAGTCAAGAGTGAATGCGAAAGTTGGAAGGGGAAGACCGAGGCGAACGTTCCTGGACCAAATCCAGGACATTTTAAATAACGGCCAGGTCAAGAGTACTCTAAACCGACGAACTTGTATGAAAGGTTTAATGAGAATGAAAGAAGCGAAGGAGATATGCAAGGATCGTGGCCAATGGAAGGTTGTTGTCTCTGCCTACTCCTATGGGAATGAGGCGTGATGCTATGTATGTATGTAAATTTCGTCTGTAATATTGATATTGTAATTGTCCGAGTTGTTAGAACTTGATGTTATTATTACGGTCACGTTGTTTTCTAAAAGTGGTGGGTGCCCTTGCGCGCAGGACAAGGCGAGTCCGCTGTTCATCGCGGCGCAGAACGGGCATGAGGAGGCGTGCGCGGCGCTGCTGCGCGCCGGCGCGGCCGTGGACGCGGCGCGCTGCGACCGCGCCACGCCGCTGTGGATCGCGGCGCAGTGCGGCCACCAGCGCGTGGCGCGCGCCCTGCTGGCGGCCGGCGCGCAGGTCGACCGCCTGCGGCAGGTACATATCATATCGTTTCAGTTTCGTCGTCGTCGTCGTCGCTTCAACCGATGCACACAGGTCTCACGTAATGACGTCCACAAGACTCTTAGATCTTGTTTATGTCGTCGGTCCACCTTAGGCCACTCCAGCACCTTCGGGTCCCAACGTCCATCGGTCCGTCGGACTATGTGCCCCGCCCATTGCCACTTCAGCGCCGCGATTCGTAGAGCTATATCGGTGACTGGTTCTGCTACGGATCTCCTCATTTCTGATCACGTAGAGAAATCCCAGTCATAGCCCTATCTCTTGCTCGCCACGACCATGTGAGGCATTTGTATAAAAAGGAACTATTATGGTTCGATCGGACAGATTTCGCCTTAGACTCCCGATCGAATTAGATCCTTACTATACGCGAATTGTAATCTCTGGAGAACCAACGACTGATCCTCTAAACCTGGAAGTACCGAGCACGAACATTGAAACTCAAAGACCCATGCAACGAAGAATTGAAGATCCGAACCAACCAAACCATCAACCGAAGATCGGAGCCCCGAACCCTGCACAGTCCACCGAACCTGAATGCCTCCTCAACAGGTCTATGCAGTACAAACCCTTTCTCATACGTGTGGAGAGGCCCGCCCAACTGTGGGACGTTAACGGGCTGCTACTTAGTTTACCTTATTCTGTACCGTCTTTCGTTTCGACCTTCCGCAGGACGGCGCCACGCCGCTGTTCAAGGCCGCGCACAAGGGGCACGCGGCCGTCGTGGCCGAGCTGCTGCACTACAAGCCCAGCCTGGCGCTGCTGCCCGTGAGTGCACCTTGTCACACGCACGCACATCGTACACACACGTATTTCATACAGTCACCTGATGTTAAGTGATTACCGCTGCCCATGGACACCAGCACTACCAAAGAGACCGCCGATCCATTGCCAACCTAATAGATAGGAGACTATTCGCCACACATCGTTCCACATTACACAGTAGTGCTTGCTTTGCTAGCAGAGGCCCCGGATTCGATACCCGGTAGGACGAATTTAGAAAATTGTATTTTCTAATTCGTCTGAGTCTGGACTGGGGGTGGGGCGTCAGCCGCGGCTGGTTACCACCTACCAGCAAAGACGTACCGCAAAGCAAAGAGATTCGTGTTCCGGTACGAAGCTGTGTAGAAGGTATATCACCTTCTACCAAATTAGCTCGCTTCCATCTTGGACTGTATCATCACTACCAGGTGAGATCCTGTGCTTAGGCGTAAAGTGCCGCTTGGCTTTATTGACAACATGGACCCGCGCACGTACATCACACATACTTTCCACTAGACACAATATATAGCAAACACATGCGCGTACAAGAACTTTTCTGATTGCCTTAAAGAAAATTCAAAGTTACAATCTAAGATGGCAATTATTTGATGGTAAAAGATAAATACATTATATGACGTCACAAACATGGCGACCAATCGTCACGCTTTTATAGTCACGTGATATTTTTTTCTATTTTATTGATGCCTGGTTTGTGATAATTATAAAGTTTTAAAATACCTTAGAAAATCAATAATTGCCTTTTGCATTTTACAGAACGGCCAGACGGCGCTACACGGTGCCGCGATGTTTGGGCAGCTGTCCTGTGTGCGACTTTTAGCGCGGCGCCGTGTGGGCTCCACACCAGCCACGGCGGTGCGCAATGCCGCGGGACTTACGGCATTGCAGGTGGCTGCGGCGGCGGGTAAACGCGACGTCGTGGCCTATCTCAAGTCGCTGGAGTCGTGACCCGCCTCGTCACTCGCGCACACCGCAGTCTGACATTACCTTTATAACACTAACGGTTCACTGCAGTGTCACCCGTGTAAAATTTAAATAGCCTAGGTTACCCTACAACATCAGCTATCTGACAGCGAAACCTCGGAGATTAACCGGAACATACAGACAGACAAAAGATAAAAGAAAATCGATTTTCGATATCAATATCATATTTCATTTAATTGTATATAAATGTGTTCAAAAGTTGATGGTAAACTGTGAGTTGTGACTTGGGGAAACCCATTGAAACCCCATCGGCAGCGTAATTCTGCGCGCGACTTATTTCTATAGACAAGAGGGTCAAGGAAACCTACTGGAGCCCCGTCAGCACTATTTCTGTTCTATTCAGTTCTGCATATGTGATACGACTTATTTGTATGAATAGGAAAAAGGATACGGGGATAGCGGGGGTTTTGACTTGAGTAAACCCACTTGAATCCCGTCGACACTCTGCACATATGATCCCATTAGAACTCTCCATATAATGTTCCAATGAGGTTTCGTTAGCTGACTTTCTGTACAATACCATATTTTAAGTACTTACTAATTTTTGGTTAACATAAGTGACCTTCCCAAGGTCACATTGACTGTAAGCATTGAAAACTACCCTCCTGTAACTTATATTGGTACGAACACTCTCTTCACTATCAGGGGTCGAAGAAATTGGATTTTCTGAGTCAGAACTAGTGGGTTCGGCCGCGGCTACTTACCACTCTACCTAGAAAACGCTTACATATAAGCAAAAAATTGCATTGCAGTATGATGCAGTGTAGAAACCACATGTAAATTACCAGGTTATCGCTCTTCCATCTTTGTATCATCATGTATCGCCAAAAGAAAAAACTAACAGACCATTTTAATTTTTCCGATATTTTTTAAAATATAAAATAAAGTGTAATTTACATAACGAATTAAGCACGCGAATATAAAATGTCCAATTTGTACATATTATTAAGTTTATCATATATATTGTACAATATTATTTTTTAAATCAATAATCAATGCACATATAATAATATTATATTAATATAGTGAGGTTTTATATCATTGTATAAGTTCTATACAAAATTATAGTAAATTTAAACGAACCGTAAGTACATTTTAAAATAACTGTTATATAAAATATCACATTTAAGGTCAATGTATTAAAATTGGATTTAATTTGCAATATGTATAAAATTATTAACATTGCCACCTTTATATTCATATATAAATGAAGTTATTATAAACTTTAGTTCCTCATATAATAATCGGGTTCCTATGACAATTATTTAACTTTTTATTCGTTATCTATGTATATATACATTTTTAACTTTTATTTTTGTAATTACCGCGTTTTTAAACAAGTATAGACATAGTACATAATACACTTTTAGAATAATCTCATTAAAACTTTAGAATTGATTTTTTTATGGAAAATATGAGTTTTTTTATAACTTTGTATGAACTATTGATAATCTCACGTTAATTCTAGATATTCAGCCATAATTATACATTTAGTTCATTCTATTTATACTTTTACTAGTCTTATAAAAAAGTAAAGAATTCGTTTTGATTCATTTCAAAGAAAACACCTAACTTAAAACCATAGAGTAGGCAAAAACTTGTACGCGAGTTACATTTTTTTGTTTACTCTATGGTTTCCAAGAAAATTTTAAACCATAGAGCAGACAATAACTTATAGATGTTAGAAATAGAAAACCATAGAGGAAACAATAACGTGCAGCACATGTATAAGCTCTATGGTTACATGAAGTAAAACACAGTAGACAACTCCCAAACGTATAAAACGCAGAGTAGAATACATATTTGAATACCACACTATTAATTTAATTTTATTACACATTACAAATAGGAAAAAAACCTAATGAATCTCAATTCAACTAAAATTCTATGAAGCGAAAAAGTATTATTATAAATAACCTAAATAATTTAAAATTGGACTCGATCGAACTCGATTCAGCTATTAACAATTTTTTTGTAATAACTGGTATTAAATATTTCAACTAACTTAACTTTTGTAATCAATTTCATAAAGAATCCACTTCATTTTACATGTTTAAAATGAAATGGAGTGGAAAAAAACTGAATTATTTGTAATATAAGTAGAAGTTATATATTTTTGTATCAAAGACTATTAAAAGCTGGAGATTTGCTCGGCTGTAGTCCTCGCCTTATATGTATACCTCACGTACAACAATACTAAATTATTTTTAATAGAACACGCCGTATTGTAATTTAATCGCGCCCGCTACAGCTTATCGCTTGAAATCAACAAAAACGAGCTTATTATTATCATATAATCTAATTAAGTATATTGCTTGCTTTTTTTCTAAATAACGTAAAAATCCTCAACTTTAAAGTATAAACCTTACCAATTAAAACGTTTGTACATCTACAATTACTCAGTTATAGTGTGTTGTAATAAAACATCGTAGTTTTATTACAACACACTATAACAAAGGGAAACTTCGTTTTAGTGTATGTTTAACGAAAAAATCATTAAATAAATTTAGGACAAATAACAAAAAAACCATTTGAGTTTATTTACTGTTAATTAATGTATGTAAATAAAGACTTCACAGCTTTTCTGCAATATAATGCAATATTATTATATAAGTAACTTACAAAAAAGGAAAGAATTGCAATAAAGTTTAAATAACCAAGCCCTTTTCATGTCGATTATCTCTCCAGTATCACGTAAGATGGAGAAGACTCGAAGGGAGCGGTTTATATATCTTATTTAAAATTTTCTGTGGATAAACGACAGTTGCCGATAGAACGAATAAAAGTGTTCTTTAAATGTCCTTTTTTTTAAAAAACTTGTGTTACCGCTCTGGGTTCTGTCCTTATTATCACTTGTTATATTTTATATGTAAATTTTAGTGATTTTTAATATTCTATAACTTATTCTCTCTAGAATTATATGCTATTTTATTGATAAATGTATGTATGCATTTGTTTAATTTAATATCTTAAGTTATCGGTGCTCGAAGTAGTGTTTTGTTTTATCGTGTGAAAAATATTTTATGTGATATTAACTACGAAAAGATATGCATATACAAGCCACTGTTTTTTATACACGTACACACATACAGGCCACTTTTTAAAAATACATGGCCAAATCCGGAACAATTAGAAGTAGGAAAAACTAATTAAATAATCATTATAACAAGTACACTATTGAACTAGTCAATGACGTAATTGCTCGTATTTGATATTAATCTCACATAGCGGATTGAATCTCAAAATTTGCCTTTCGTTAAACCTTTTTTTTTTTTTACGAAAATGACATCATTATAAAAATATATCATTTGATGTTATTTCGAAGTCCTAGGTATAAAATAACTTCATCAATTTCGTCAACTTATAGGAAATTATTGATACTGTTACAGAAATATCTACATATAAATATTACACAATTATATAGTTTTATACACCATTGTACGCCAAGAAAATAGTTAAGCCAAGCCGTATTAATATTGGCCAGCTGGTCAAGCCAAACAATTGGTATTCCTATTGGCTGATGAGCTTAATAATTAGATATAAGCTATAGTTTTATTTCATACATATGATTATTGCCAGGATTTGTCTTTAGGGGAAAAGATGTCCCATCATTATATGCCATAAAAAAAAACCCCCATTGTACATCTTGTACTGTGTAATTTCGCGTAAATATTGATATATATGTTTATGTCAGATGTGACTGGCAAACGTTCGTTAAGCATCGAGTAAACATTTCACTGGGCTGTTTTTTATAGTTTCATTGTTACAATATATCTTAAACATACATTAATTACTATTGCAAATCTAATACATCTTAAAAAACTTCGACTATATATAAATAAAAGTCTTAAATGCTAAACCGACATTCCATTCAGGTTCTAAGCGGTTTACTTATATTGGTACCCATTAAGTTTTTTATTTTTTTTGTAATATAAAATACTCTTTGAGTAGCTCAGTGAACATACATTTAAATTGATGTCATACGTCAACAAATATTACATAGATATGACCTAATAATGACTGTATTTAAGCCATTGCCATTTACTTTCATATATGAACGCTATATTTACTCATGAATGTATTACATTGGTCTTCTGCCAAGAAACTTTAAATCATGACTCATATATTATTTAATTTTACGTACACACGACATAACGGGAGAAATCGTTGTAGTCATTTACGTACGTCATCGTCATCGTGTACTAAATCGTATATCAAGAAGTCTTTTTTCAAGACTCAAATTTTGTGAAATTTCTGAGACATCATTTTGACGTCACTATGACGTAAAATACATAATCATGACATACAGAATATATACAATAATCATAAAATTTTGCTGGACGTAATGGTGACTTATGTTTTTTAGATAATAATGAGGTCAGCTGGACGTCATACCAACGTAATATATACACGTAAAACTTATGTCAGGAAATGTGGTATGATGATACATTTTGTATAGATTAACATCATTTTTACGTCATCATGTACACTGGGTAATCGAAGACCTATTCAAAACCTTTACTTGGTTATAAGATCCTAATTAAACTAATTTGCATATCAATTTATGGCACGCACGAGGGTAAAATTTTTACGAATGAAACGCGTGGTTAACTTCACGAAAATGTGCTCATTTGTTGTTTTTATGCTAATTTGTTTGCAGGTTAGGTAGTTTTAATATTTACAAATAACATGTGGCGTTTTAATTTGCCACTCCTCATTTAATAATTTTTAATATCGACAAAAAAACACGTGGCATTTTTATTTACAATTCGTCATTTAGGATTTCTATTAATGACATTAAATTCCAAAAATATCTCCCTTTTTCCCTGCAAGTCTCGGAAATGTAAAGTTTTAGATTTGTATAAATATAAACAAGACTTAATAATTAGTTTGCCAAAGAAGTTTCACTTCTGACAAGTGTACTTTATACGCACCCACTTTTACTTTATATTAATCATATTTTAAACGGTTTCTCAGTCAAGATGTACAATTAGACAGTTTACCCCAAAAAATACGTGCAATCCATCTTAACCGCATTATTAGTATAAGCATGTTATACTTAACTGATAGTTTAGTGCCCTATTTCACCAATCTCCCCTTAACTTTGCGTCTCCCGAGGACATTTAGGGGAGTGTGTCAATAGCTATATGATGCTTTAGGGGACGTTGATGAGATCGGGCAGAAGACCATCAATGTACGCCGCGAGTTGTGACAGTAAATAAGTGTTAGCTATAAGGCCATTGTTAAAGTTTTATTTATGTTACTCCAATATAGCCGTTATACTCTATCGTTGTTTTATTTGTAAAAAGCTGTTATCCTAGATCCCGTGCGAATTTTAAACCCATTATTAGTGAGGGTTTACGTCGCGGTACGATCGTTTTTGACTTCAATATCACAATCTCGTGGAAATATGGGGAAAATCGTTCTTAGTGTTGCGAAAAAATTATCTGTGAATATGAAGAGACCAGATCTTAAATGAGAATATTTATTGTGGAAGTACTGCGTGTCTGGAATTTTGAAGATCACTAATAATCGTTTTTGAAGTGAAACTTCTTTAGGCGCATGGGGATAATTCATTACGGACGAAATGCGTGATTAGCGTTACGAAGATGTGCAGCGTTTTTGTTAATTTGTTTGAAGGTTAGACAGTTTTAATATTTACAAATTACATGTGGTTCATAAATTTTAAATGAAGATTTAATTAACAATTTCTAATTTCAACAAAAAATTTTTGTTTTTTTTTTTTGGAACGAAGTTCCTTATCGCGCGTTGTGAAAGAGGCTAGACGGAAAAAGTTTTACGAAAAGGTGTCACGACACTTTTTGCTATAGTAAGCTATTGTAAACTGTGCGGCGTCGCATGTTTCTCTGTCTGTCTCTCTCTCTTATAGAAAGCAAGCCAGATATTTTCATTTATATTTCGCATTGAACAGTGTGGTGTCGCGATGATTATTTTGTTTACAGGTTTTTTGTAAAAAACATTTAAATAAAATAGAATCCCAAACATATGTTTCCTACTTCAGTTACAACAAGCCAATTATTACGAAAATTGAGCCTACTGATTAAGTTTATACAACATTATATTTGTTAATAATAAAAAAAATATTATTATAACTTAAAAAAAAATAAAAATTATTACAATTCCTTCACTAATTTATCGAAAGGAACTCCGTTCCATCCGGGTGTCCCTTGACACCTCTCAAGTTTTTTTTATTATTTACAATTCGTAATTTGAGACTTAGAGAGAATTTAAAAAAAACATTTTCTATAGTAATAATCAATTTACAATTGTATAAATTTAAATTGAGGTTAGGTATTTTCACTATTTAGAAAAAATCACGAGGAATTTTAATTTAATATTCGTTATCGATTACACGTACAATATAAAAACGTGTATTTTAATAATTCTCGTTGTTTATCCCGATTATTAGTGAGCGTCTACGCTGCGACAAGAGTCACTAACAAATTCCAAGTCAATATATTTCAATTCCAAAAAGTATATACCCATTAAAGTTCGTCGCGGTGTTGGAAGCCGTTCTTAATGAGCGCGTTCGTTTATATATAATTGTTCGCGACTTTTCCCTTTAAAGTAGAAAATAATATATATGTTTTAATTTAAAGTCAATATTATTGTTAAAATCGTTCGTTTTCGTTTAGTATATTTTTGTTTAACTTAGAGTTCCTATATAGATATTTATAGATTTGTGTACAAGATGTTTTCTTGGCCTATAACATATATAATAGTCCTAGAAAAAAGTTGTTTGTGCAATTAAAGTAATCCCTGCGATTGGTAGGAAATAAAACGCCAATGATAGNTCAATAGCATCACCAACCACTCCATCTTTAAATTTATTCCATAAACTGTCAATCTCATTTCCTTCGTCTTCACTCTTGAATCGCCCACTCAAATTTTTCAGATATTCTTCTCTAACATCCTCTTCTTGCAATCTCTCCACTTTTATTTGGTCAAGAATGCTCGAGGTTTCCTTCTTTCGTTTTTTTCGTTTTCCTTCGTTTATATATAATGTATATATAATCCAATCCTCATTCAAAGCATCCAGCTCTTGGGACAGACAAAATGTAGGGTTTATTATTTCTACACATTAAGAGTCGTTTAGTTCCCGTGTGCTCATTAGTGGGCATGTTCTTCACGTATCGCTGGTTAATGGAAACGAGCCCCGGCCTTAATGCGTCAAATATAACAAATGGACGCATCAATATACATTATATTATTTATTACGAGCTGCAAAGCGAAAAACATTAAATATTACGACTTCTTTTATTACACGATTCCTCGATCACTCTAGTATAGACATTTGCTTTATATAAACAGATACATAACCATCTGGTCGAGTGATTTTTTTCAAATTGCATAATAAAAACGACATGCATTACAAATATACATTTATTCTTTAATATAAATCTTAAAATTAATATGAATTTATTGTAAATATGTAATAAGTTTAATTTATTTCATTATAATCCCACTATCGTTTTTTATTAAAGCTTTTCACCAAACTAATATGGATATATACAGTATTTATATTCAAACGGAATTACAGAGAAACTGAAATTATCAATTCAAATTTCTTTTCAGTCATACTGGCATGAAATTATTATGATTTTTTTTATTATAATGATGTGTTGTTGAGAAATTCCTGTGCTGCAGAGGCCAGGTGCTGTGCCGAAGGTCGGGAGGCTGGGTCAGGCTCTGTGCAGCATGAGAACAGCGCCAGGGGGGCCGCGTACTGCTCGATACTCACATTTACAGGGATATCGGGTCGTGTCCCTACAAATACATCACTCACTGACTCACTCATTGATTGGTTGTGGGTTTGGGTTCTGGGTAAGATTGACTCCATATTGATTTGCCTAAAATTGTGTTACTGGCAATGAACTAACTAGTGGAAAAAAATCGTGACAGTGAGATGATTTGCTTAACCATGTCATAGCGAAAGAATAGGAATAGTGTGCATGTGTGTTTGCACATAAACTGCACCACCGTCTCAGGAGATAGTGCTTTTCCTGGTAGAAATGGCAAATGGAAAAAAGCTGAAGAGATTTACAAGAATAATGTAATACCATATCTCTCTGAGATGTATTCCCCGATGCTATCATCATCGATGCTGTCCATGCTCATGTCCAGGGTGTCGTCGACCTGCGAGTGTGGCGGCATGAGGGCCATCATTTCCCACAGAGTGAGCCCCAGCGGCCAGATGTCAGATTTACTGCTTATGGTCTTCCCATTGATCACCTCCGGAGCCGTCCATGCCTCTGTACCTAAAATATCATCAAACATGGCTTAATTTGCTCAACATGGTGTTTATTGTGGGTTCAAACAGGGTGAGAAGGAACCCTCATAACATTAGATTCTATGTTGTTTTCTAATTTTTGTATTTTTATTTATTTATTCACTTTTATTGTACACCACTGTTACATACTAAATAGAGTAAAACTTATACTAAGAAGCAGCTTGATAAAAGGCGGCCTTATCGCTTATGGCGATCTCTTCAAACCAACCTTAAGAACAAATAAAGACAATCAACTGAAAGGTAGGCGATGTACATAAAGACATTGTTTACAGTATAATACATACTTCTAATACTTTATATTTTACTAATACTTTATAATCAACAATAATATAAAAAATATATTTGACTATCCAATTTTTATGTAAAAACTTACTTGAATAAAGAACATGTCGATTTCAATTTCATTGTTTTATAAAAATATCACACACATTCTCTAATGGAATAATGAATTAAAAAATCAAATACACTAAGAAGTATGAAATAAATATAAATATTTAAAATTGCAATTGAGTTGTTAACAGAACATATTTCTTTTAAAATATGGACTGCTTACAGCACTTATCATTAGAATTAAAAAGAAATGCCAAAAGGTGTGTTCATGTGTAATCTTCAATGGAGCATCATTTGATAACCTCAAGAGGGTTTCATTTGATAATTCTAGCAGGTTTCATTTGGTAGCCCGAGGAAGTTTCATGAGTCAAAATCAGGGTAAGTCAGTTCACACACCCGACAGACATTTTGTATATATATATTATAAAGCTAACAGGTGGACAGCAATTTATTGCACCTTGAAATATATAATCATTATGAACATTATAAAATTTTAAAATTAAAAAAATGATTAAGATAGTTGTTTAATATTACCAAAATATACAGCTTTTCCTGCCTTTGCTTTATTAAAAACTCCATTTTCGTCAAGTGGCAAGGTGACACCAAAGTCGCAGAGTTTGCAAATGACAAAGTCTCCATTCACCAGGATGTTGTAGGACTTCATGTCTCCATGCAGTATTTGCATTTTAGTGTGCAGATAATCCAAGGCGTTTCCAATGTCTAATGCAACCTGGAAATACAAACTATATAATTTTTTTTGCAAATTTACAATACTAATACGAAAAATATAATTTTTTGTCTGAAATAGCTGGACCCTTTTTGAGAGGTTTCACAGACAGAAAGCTGATAAAGAAAGAAAGATGTTATGATATGTTTTAATACCTTTATAACAATTCCTTTTTTTTAAGCTTTTTTTTACCCTCTTAAAATGAATATTTTATTTTAAAATAGCCTATTTTAATGTAATCAGTTTCTAGTGTAATATTATTATGATTAAGCCTAAATAAATGGGAATATTGCACAAAAAAAGATCCAAGTTTATTTAAGTTTTTATTATATTATAAACATCTCACAATATTAAAAAATGTAACATATAAAAGTGGGATGTGAAGACCTTTATTTTTCTGACATAGAGAGGTGTTTCAGTTAACCAGTTTCCCAAATAGGTAACATGAATTAAAGTGTTTACCATATGTACCCTGAGATTGTACTGACAAAAAAATGAACTATAGGACATTTCAACATTTGCAAAAAAAAAACAAATCTTAAATTGTCTCTACTTGATCATTCTTCTCACTTTTTTAGGGGATCAAGATACATTCCCAATTATAGAGGAGAATATAAAAAAATCTTGATTATAAAGGCCTCGTACCAGTGGTATTACAATGCAAAATTATAGGGACTTCATATAATAGAGTATTATTACATATCTAAATCCCACTTATACAGGTTCATGCATAGTGCTTAATAGCAACACCTAAGTTTGTGCTTGATAGAAAGCTTACCTTTAATATCTTCTTAGGAAGGTATGGCTCACAATCGTCATTCATTTTATTTTCAATTAAATCACCGAGCGATACGTCGCAAGCTTCCATGCCTAAGTACAGGATTTTCCCTTGACTGAATGCTCTAAAGCCTACAATGTTAGGATGAGACATGCGTTTTAATAACTCAGCCTCAGCTTGAAGGCGATCTGAATATACTCGGTTTGGTTTGACACGTTTGTTTATCATTTTAAGAGCCCATGGTGATCGAATTTGGCCACCTTTGGGCGACCGCGTTAACTGCATTACCGATACTCCTAGACAAGCAAAAACAAATTTTGTTATAAAGATAATGTCAACACATTTAACAATAAATCTGTAATCATTATATGAAAATATTTCAGAATAAATTCTATTATTCTTACTTACCTGTACCATAACCGAGTCTATTAAGAAAAGGTGAGGGCGGAATCGTGATCTTTTCTTGTATATCGATCGCTTTTGCCTTAATTGGTGTGCAAAATTCAGACATTATAACTATAAAACTATACAAGAACACTTCAAAGTAATTGGAATACGCTATTTTATGGCAAATATTTGAAATTGAATCCGTTTAAACTGCAAAGTATTTTAAATTTGACAGTGACATATTAACGGTTCAATTTTTAAAATTTATCCTTTTAAAGAGAAAGGCAAAGGTTGTAGTATCATCTTTCAAATTCTTGATAGCTTCATAAGAAATTCAGCATTACTTATTTTTGAAAAGATCATAATCACTAAGTGGTTAAGGATATTTTCATATAAATACTAAAATCTAATTTACTATTAAAATATAAATAAACAAGGTAAAAGAAATTTTGTCTTATTTAATTGACAAGCTAGCAATATTTATGTACATAGAGATACAGAAATTACGATGAACGGTAGGAAATATAATATTAGGTTAAGTAAACTGCAATAACTGGCAGTTATTATTATACAGGATTACAGTAGTACAGATTTTATAAAATACTTAAACGTATATCAAAACATGGAGTAATTTAAATGCAAAAAAATATTTTAATGGTTTTTAGTATTCTTTCTACGTCGTCGTACTTTTTTCTGTTATAAATTTTGAAAAAATGGCTGATCACCCGCCCACCTACACTTACACATCACATACCGTTTATATATACATATAGAGATACTTTTAATTTGCATATAAGGTGAGCTATATATTCATAAAATGACAAATAGAAAAAAAAAGTAGCTACCCACAATCTTTAAGGATAATTATGTACTAAATAATAATGACATTGATTTTAATAAACGTTAAACCTTCATACGCAATAATAAGTAATATGCATAACTGAAATTTGGATACTAAATGGTGGAAATCCTTTTATATGTTCCGGATGGAAACCGAAGGCCTTTGCATCGATAGACACTGCGTATAGAAAATCGTTAATGTACTAACTGAGTAGTGTTCACATTGTTTGATTTTACTTGCGGATTGAATAGAAGTATTGATTATTTGCTTTAATCGATGAAATATCGGCCAATATACATCGCAGTGATTGACCGGCAGTGGTGCTGCGCGCGCGTGCACGCTGTCATGTGGAAACTCTGACGCAACCGAAACATTCAATGAAGATGTCACTGTGCAACACTTTCAGGTATGGGAATTAGGGCGTGACATCGCGTTGCCTTTATTAATTTTCATACTTATGAATTCAATGTTACGGATTAGTGCTTTGGGCATTCTTCTATTTGAACGTAACGGTAATTAACTATATTACGTTTCAGTAGAAAATCTTTAGGAGCATAGTGTTTTTTTTTAATTTGGATAAAACTTAGATACCAGTTTTTTATTAGCAATAACTTTGTAATGCAAAGGAGTACTACTCACTGGAAAAATTGTATTACCAAATGATATATATTTAAGTTATTAAAGAGTTTCATATTTTTAATAAAGTTTAATCTAAATCAAATTAAATTATTATTCAGGTAGGTCAGGGGTCGGCAACCTTTTGTGTCGAATGATCCAAAAGTTATTATTTACAAAATTTCAAACTGTTTAGACAACATTTGCATTCATGACAAAAATATGAATTTATTCAAATATAAGTAGTGTTTTTGCAATAATTTTGATTATATATGGTATTATTAAATGATCAGTTCGATAAAACTCTTTTTTGCATTATACATTGAACGATTCATTACTTTACAAATTAAACATATTTACATATGGACCAAAAGAGTTGCCGACCCCTGAGGTAGGCTATTACAGCACTCGAAACGACACATATGCCATTTTCTCAACATATTATTTCCAATGTGATGATGGTGATTCCTTCGCGCCCTATTGTCAGAAGAACCCACGTAAGACTTAGCTGCATATTAACAAAATAATGTACATTTTTTTTATATATATACCAGGCCGTGTATAATTAGCCAACTCCCAAAATAAATGAAGATGTTTGATTGATTAATACTATATTTTTCAAGCGAAGATTCAATCCATTATCAGTGCTAAAATAAATATTGGAAACCGTTGCCAGCATTTTTGCCTCTTTCTTAGTTCCTTCTTTAGATATTTAGGCACGTTTTATAAAGGCACACTGTATAGTTAAATTTTATACAAATCCAGTTACAATTTGACATGATTTATAGCCAATTTATAATATAATTAGTATATGAAACGTAAAGAAACTTCTTCCAGAACAATCGTTCCACAACATTTAAACGTAAATTACTCGTAGTTAACGGATTGACTTCTTGCGGCAACGATATTAACATGGTTATTAAAGATTACATGTAGCCGTTTGAAACTTGTTTGCTACAAAAATATAGCTTTCTCTCAGAGATTGTTTTATTCCGTTTGGTTTTTAATAAAGCAAATATAATGCTAATAACAACCTTAGAATTAATTTCATTTAACATATATATTAAGCGCATTTATATATGGAACTGAAATTGAAATCAAGTCGTTCTTTATAGACTGTTACGTAACTTTATCCGTTTACGTAGCGCACGCAACGGAAGCTCTCAAAAAATAAAAACATTTTCTCTGTCTTTACAACATTTTTCATGGATAAATGGGTTATACAATTTTCTTCTTTCTTGATGCTTCCTTGTGAGGGTGAGAATTAGTTGTAACAGCTGTTCCCGCATGATTCTGAGGGCTTTTTTCAACTATCCCTTAGTAAAAGCCTCCTTAAAATCGATCAAGCAGTTTATGAGATAAGTGAAAACAATCAGATAAGGTTAAATATAAAGATATAATTTCATATGTATTAAGGTGAAAGCTTTTATATTTTTTAAATAAACAGAAAACAAAAAGATATTTTGTTTATATCGATTTTAAGAAATTTTAAATTCGCACTGATATTTTTAATTAAAGGTTTTTTTATATCCATAGAACTGACTTATCTTCGTCAGCACTAAGTAAGTCGTGAACACGTATTTTTCTTTTAAGAAGCGATTTAGAGAAATATAACGTTTTTTGTTTAAAGTTCAAGAGCCATGAAGTCCAAAAAATAGAGAGACATAACTTAGTTTGAGATTTACATCCACTTTAAAAAAACTCGTTATTATGTTGGCAATTAAATTTTGTCGGAAAGACATTTGGATTTTATTCCGGCGGACATGTAGACTTAACGTCCCATAATTTGTTTACATTTCTAGTTATATATCAAAAAGTGACTATTGTGGTTTTTTTAGTACAATCAACTTTCACATGCTGTGCTAGATTTTGTTACAAATAGGCGAAAATCAGAATCAGAAGACCTAGCGCCAATGAATAAAGTTACAAATATATAACCCTCATTTTGTAAGACAAATTTTCAAAAATAATTTATTTATTGCCCTTGGAACTAACGATATGTTCTTAAGCATTACGTTTTAATAGCGACATGGATAAACGATAAAAATTTAAGTGATATGCTCATCGAAATTACCAAATAGATTCATTACCTAATTTTGTCGCTATTATAAAAGAATACTAGTTGTATCCCACGATGTTACCTGCGTAATTACGAATGTATTTCTTTGTAAAGTTACTCCTTGTAATATCAGCTATCAGGCAGGTAGCGAAAAATATATAGAATTACTTTCAAATGCTGGGGTGGTAACTAGTCAGCTGCCAGTCCAGACTAAGCCAAAAATGCAATTTATTAAATCCCCTTCCGGTATCGAAACCAGACCTTAACTATCGAAGCGAATACTTATTCCATGACACCAGTGAGGTCGTAAATTTCTGGAGAAGGTTTAAAGCTGCCGTCTTATAAATCAGTAGTGTAAGAAGGTTATATTTAAAGCCTTGGAAGGGAAGAACCGTTACGACGTCGTAATTTTCTACGCCATTGTATAGGCAAGGGAGATAGGTAAACTTAACGGAAGCATAGAGTAATTACATTGACCCTAATCGGATTGTTTATTAAAACGTATATTTGTATAACTAGCCGTTCCCTGTGGTGTCACTCGCGTAGTACCTGACGCGTATATCGTGAATATTTCGGCATTTGTATGCCGAATTCCAGGTCAAACAGACGTATCGTTTTGGTGATCTCATGATGAGTTAGGGAGTGATCGCTTTAGCCCATCCGTCGGGAATATGAGGAAACTCATTCTTAGTGAGCACCTAAGTTGCCACAGAACTAACTATGAATACCAAATTTGAAGTCAATCGGTCGCATAGCTTCAGAGACTTCGAAAATGAATGAGCGAATGGCATTTCGGTTTTTATATAAGCAGTATAATCTATTACGACACCTTGTGAAAAAGAGCACACTTTGGCGTCAATCCGGAGTCAAAACAATCCGATACAATAGATTTATTTGGTATATTTTATAAACAAGACATAAGCGGCAATATTATAAGAATATTACAATGGCACTACGATTCACGATCCGATTCAGGTGCGATTGTTTAATAATAAAGTTGACATAACAATATACTCCTATCGCTTCATTCCGCGAATAATTATGTTTGATTAGAACACTTAAAAAAAAACAATTGATACACAAATTGACATAACTTTTCAAATTACAGTTTAGGTATAACATTTTTACTAGAGGTTACAACAAAACAAAAATAAATCGTCATCAAGAAAAAGCGACATTTATGTCCAGATTCCTGTAAGTAAGTAGTAAGTTGCAGCCCATTTAACGTCCCTGCTGGGAACAGGCCTCCTCACTTCGAGGAGCGAGGGTTTTTAGAGCATAGATCCACCAAGCTGCTCCACTGCGGATTGGCAAGCATAGAACACAAGTGTACTCTCTATTCCTTCACTCTCATAGTCCGATTGTTACGGGAATCCGACACGGCCGGAGAGAGATCAGACGCAGGACCGACGGCTTACCGTGCTCTCCGAGGCACGGGGGTGGATCACACCGCCAACTTCCCAACTTCGGGCAAATAGTGAGAAAATCTTTAGATCTATAGATTTTTGAATTGGCCCGACCCGGGACTCAGGTCTGTAGTCGAACATGCTAACCACTAGACCAATGAGGCAGTCAGATTCCTGTAAAGTCCGTCAAATATTGTAGCTATGATCAGAAATTATTGGTTGTCAATGTCAACTACAACTAAAAAAAAAAACAAAAGTTTTCATTTAAATTTATATTGATTTCTAAACATTAAGATGAACATCAATGTTTGACAGGTGTAAGGATAAGAATAGCTTATAAGGGAAATCGTTGTTTTTAATCTATTTCCCGCATGCTTTTCTTGTTAACTCACCTTTTATACCTTCTCCGGGCTTCCACAAATAATTATAAACCAAAATTAGCCAACTCAGTCCAACCGCTATAGAGTTTTCACCAGTCTAACGAACACCAATTTATTTATATATATATATAGATTGGAAAGAATAAATATTATCCAAAGGGTCACAATTTCTGTAATAGAACCCAGCTAGCGATTGTTATTGACCTATCGTGATCGAGTCCCATTTCTTCACAAAATACCAATAGAACAAAAAGTGAAGAAACCACTATCCCAGAGACAATATAACCAGATGAAGTCTCTCTCTCTTTCTATACAGAACAACATCTCAAAATTTACATAGATTAGCCTGCGATACATTTACATTACATAGTATTAGTAATGTTTTAATTTTTCTATTACAGGTTTGCCTTACTAAGCTTTGTAGTCGCATTGTCAAGTATTAATGCGCCAGTTGCGTCATTCACGTTTCATCGTACCACATTAAGCATAGATTCCAGTCAAGATCTTATTGGGGCAGACAGTGTTATTCAAGAAATTAAAAGAGATTTAAAAGGACAAGATGTTCCACAGGTAAAATTAGACAGAGCAAGTAATAGCACCAACAACTACGAAAGCACCGAAGCTACAAATCCGCCGCAAAATTTCGAAACAGAAAATAATCTAAGAAATGATGATTTAAACAAAGAAGTAACTACATCGACCGAATATCTTGAAGACTCAACTACGGAAAGTTCCCTTGTAATAAATAGAAATTTGCCAAATTTAACAACTAATGGTATATATGAAAGTGAAACAACCACGCCCACGTCCATTTATGATAATGAAATTGAATTTACATCTGAAACTGTTACGCGGCATAATGAAAACTCCGAGGATACGAGGACTGAAACTGACTTACAAGTTAATACAATGCCCGCACTTTTCAATGAAGTTGTTTCCAATAAAACATATAATGATTCATCTGATAGTATAAGTAAGACAAAACAAATATTTGTAGATTCTGGTAAGAATAATTTCAAGAACACCAAAGATAAAATTAAATCCCGGCCGATGCCGAAATGGAAAAAATATACAACAATAGAAAGAAAACGTCCAAGTCTTTTCTTGGATGAAAGATTCGTCGAAGACCAAAAAGAAGTGATTATAAAAGCTGAAACTAAGCAGTCACGAATAACCCTACAGGATGTAGTGACGTCCGATATACCGTCGCTAGAACAATTAAAAAATGATCTCATCGCTTCGACTTTTCAAACTACACCAGAAAGCCAGAATGATAGAGACGTAACAGCAACAAGTTCACCTTTTAATTTTACTATTTTGGATTTAACTACAGAACCAACAGCCCATGTGTCAACTGTTGAAACAATACGAGGAGGATTTTTGAATTTATCAGGCCAAGCATCAGAAGTAACGGTTGAGAAAGAGATATCAGATTTTAAAGCAAATAATAATGAACCATTACGGTCTATGTTTGACACTGAAAGCCCAGAAATTGATATTTTAGGAAATAAAAATGACAAGAAATTTGATCCGCAAAGTGTATTAGTAAGTATATTTTTTTTATAATAATCGGCCAATACAAGTGTGTACTGTAATATTTTTATTAAGGAACTTGCAATGCCCCGCGGATTCACTTGCGTAGATACCGATCTCGTGGCAGTAGAAAGTCTACTAAGTCTTACTATAGCTTTATTTTCGTTAACATAAAAGTTTTATTTCACTTAGTTTTTATTACTTGCTTACAGATTATTAAATACAAACGGACATTCTTAATCTATTCAATATACATATTTTATGAATATGAATATATATCTAACTAAAACATTGTTAAATTCGTAACATCATTTTTGTAGAATGTAAAAATAAAAACAGTATATCGGCGGGTATCATTGGTATCCTTGGAATATGAGCTTACTCACCAGTCAATTTATTATATATTTTGAATGGAAAATCCGATTTTAATATTTTAAAAAGTATTTTACAACTATTGAAACGGTCTTTAATATAATTTAATGGAATAAGAAGTAATACAGATGTGTGAATAATTATTTTGATTATTACAGTAATTGGACATATGATATCGCGGACTTTTCGTAGATATTAATACGTTCTATAATATTATAGAACATTAAATATTTTAAACTGATACCACGATGCCGTGGTATGTACCCGTATATAATGTAATATTGTAGAACAATTTTTTGTTCTGTCATCAATAGTCTGCGCAGCGCATGCGATGACAAATTTTTTGGGACCAAATTTTTCACATCTTGGCTTCCATTACTGCATTTTTCTTAGGGATCCCTATTTTTTTAGAGAAAGTAATATAGCATATGTCGCGCAATGAAATTGCGTCTTTGTAATAGTGAAAAATTTTTGGAAATCAGTCCAGTATTTGCGTAAAAACGTTATGTAAAACATAAAATGTTCCCTCTTTATAATTTTAGTTTAGACATAACTATGAAATGATTCAAATATTTTTTTGCATTGCTTTTCAGAATGAGGATGCCCTTAAAGAAGAACTACTAAAGGAGGAGTTAATAAATGACCACGAAGAAAATGCTCAACGACAACGCGAAGATAATGCGAACAGCCAATTTTATTTAACCAATTTAAATGTTGAAAACAACACTTTATCCAACTCTTCTCTAGATGACAATCTTAGTGTTAAGCCCATTAGTTTTGATAAATCAAAAAATATCACCATATATGCCGTAAATCCTAATTACAAGCCAATGAAAAAAATAGAAGTTCTACCGCCCAAACCTTTCGTTAGAAATCCAGACGATAACAGCTGGAGAAATGAAAGCTTAAGTTCCTTAGGAATCGTTTTTAAACCTAAGAACTCTTCTAAACCTTTCACTCAAGTCTTAAAAAACAAGACGGAGACAGAATGGAATACCTTGACAGATAGGGACAGCAAGAATGACTTACCCGACCTTAGGGAGAGACTGCAAAAGATGGCAGAGAAACGAAAGTCCAAGAGAAAGAAGATAGACTCATTCGGTAACATTGTATACTTTGATTATGAAGAAAACAGTAACTCCGCGGAACAAAACAGTGTACCGATAGATATATTATCGTCTATTACACCTTCGATTGCACTGGCGCATCCCGCCGTCAGTAGTGGCTTCACTACCTTCGAACCAATAGATATCACTAAATTAATGACGTCATCTTTAACCACATCCCATGGTGCAAAAGAAAAGTCAAAACCGACTTCGAAATCTAAAAAACTGTTCAACGTTCCTGAATATTACGACACGACGGACGAAGACGACAGCGAATATTTAAACATGGCCAAAATAGACCTGAAGAAATTCACCACATCGCTGAGACCCACCACTCCATTCCGACCCATAACAAATGCCGAAAAGCGACGGGACTGGCTAACACCGAGCCAAACACCTTCATACAACTCATTACCAGAAAGAAAAGCCACCGTACAATATTTCCCACCGTTAACAACACAGAAAGTCAATATTAACGACTACGACAACGATTTCAAGATGAAAGTCGAATCATTCACGACCGAAACAGAGTTGCCTAAAAACGTATTGCCTATGTCCTTAGACAGAACTACTCCCGTAGTAGACATTGGCCGTCATAAAGACGTTAAAATTACAACTAATTCCGATTTCACAAAGGATTTGAGGCTGACGGAGCCACCATTGAGTACCGAGCCTGGATTGAGGATACTCAACGATGGCACTTTCGACAGAGGGACATACATCATAAAACATTACAAAGACTTCATAAACGAGGCCGCGAAGGACTCTGAATTCGATAAAAATATAGATTATATACCCTTCACTGAAGCTCCAGTGGAAGGCGTCACTAAAACCGATCTAACCAAATACGAAGCCGGAAAAGATAAGGCCAACATCGATACGTACGATTACGAAACGCAATTCCGCAAAGGAATTCTGCAAAGATTCGTCGACAATTTCAATCAAAACAGTGATAAATACAAATCGAATTTTCCTATTATATTCAACAACAGTGTCATCCACAGAGCCACTAATGATGGCAAGGACGTCGCTTCGTCTAGAGCTTTCATGCGCGGTTTATATAACAGCGATGCTAAATCCAAAATCCGGACTCGTGTGAGGCCTTGCGAGCCCAACTGTGAGAACATCACCGTGGAGTTATCGCCCGCTTACGAGCTGCACTATTACGTACCGGACCAGGAAGAAAAAGAAGAAGCCGTCCCTCAACCCGCTACGTTGCCGTACCAGTACAGGTTATGAAACCGTCTGGCTTTAGGGAAACTGGTTAAGAACTTGTACTGAAGTCATTAAACATCGATAAATAAAGAAAAGTGATTACGATAATGTTAACGATTCTGTCGAATCTCTAAATTTTATAATCTTTGAGAATCTTCTTTGCTTTCAGAAAAGTGAGGGTAAATTTTATCTATCTTTAGTTCTTTTAATTTTGGTGTCGAATATCTTAATTAATATTCATATAGCCTGAGCAAAGATAGTTCTTTACAATGTGGACTACGTAATATCGTCAGTGGAGGTTCAGGGTTCGTAATTATGAAATCAACTCGCCTCAACTTTTACAAAATTGCTGTTAGATGTTATTCATTTGTTGCATCTGATAAAACAATATTATTGATTCTGTCTGAAATAACAATGGTGTCCATATGTTGTCTTGAAAAAAATCATAAGATACTTCTTATTTTGGAGACAAAGAAAGAAGAGATTTGATTTTGTTATCATCTGAATACATAAAAAATGATTTTTTTCAGCTATATAATAATATTATCATAAATTAGTTTGAAACTTTGCTACCAAAAGTATTGATGTCATATTATTGTTTCTGTCGTATCTTCAAACAACGAGGTAAATTATCTCTTACCAAAAGGGTCGATGATGAAATGATCTTAGATTGTATCATCAGATTAGATTGCTGTATGCAGTGATAAAGAAGATACAATTGTTTTGGGTGTTTATATTCTCTAATTTTACAATTAGTGCCTTTTAGTTTAAGAGAATTCTGTCAGAATTGGTACCAGTGACATAACATGTTATATCGTAATTCCCCAAGTGTTTGGATATGTAACAGAAAGATACCTATTTATTTTAAAATAAGGTAACACTGCGATAGTTTTCGTTCAAAAGTTGAATGTATTAGACATTTATGGCAAAAAATGGAGCATATCCTGTCCATTTTCTGATGGCGGGGAAGTATTGCCTTTCTATATCGGCGTGAAATATATACATATTTTTTTGTTCGGACTGTGTTTAGCTGTTAGCCCTACTGGCTTTTACAGCGTAACTGGGAGGAGGACGGGCTCTTATGGAGGCCGCCACATTTCGAGTGCGAGCCCTTTTTAGGGCCTCTTCAGGGAAACGCCGCTCCAAGGGCGTCTCCTGCGAGACCGAGCCTCGTTTCGGGCTTTGAGGCAGGAAAGGCTTTTGAAAATGTCCAAAGATTATGTTACATTACAAAACTTTTTTTCCGTGGGTCGAAGCATTATTGTGCGAGTCGTTTAATTTGAAGACAGGTTATTGATACTGTAATATACAATCTGTAGTTAATAAATGTTCCATAGATAATAAATATGCTATAGACAATAAATAATCGATAGACTATTTATTATCTTTAAAATGAATAATAATACTAATATAAATCCATGGGTAATACTTATAGTATAGGTTTTTGAATGAGATCTATGTACCTGTATAAAGTTAGAAGTGTGATTTTGTAAAGATAAATAAGTATTAGCGAATAGAAAACCGAAATATATAGTTAAATGATGAATATGAAAATAATATTCAATAAATAAGGATTATGTTGTTTTTTGTGTGTGATGTCAATGAAAAGTTATAATAATAAAACTGTTTTAACAGATATATGTCGTTTTTCTGCATCCTCAGTCTGGTTCGTGTTTTATTTTATTACTGCGGTCTCATCTAAAGGAATGTGATGATTTAATCTAGTTATCAGCTTTATAGCCCAACATATATTTTTTGCTTTACGTTTAAAATTATAATAAACTTCAAAGTATACAATTAGAAATAAAGCTATTATAGATTTTTTATCTTTTTACGTTTCTGTCTTTGTACTTGTTGCTAGTGTTAACCTAAAATAGTAAAATAAAGTTAGAAGGATTAAAACACGACGGGCTGTTTATAATACCATTTTATTGACATTTTCATTTTATAATAATATGCAGACATCACTCGATCGTTCGCTATCGAGCGAAGTTTATCTCATTTTGAGCATACTCTTACATCGCGGTAGATAAAACTGAACATCGAGTGCAAAATGCAGCCTGGATCCAATAAATAGTTACTTTACAAATTTCAATTACATAAAAAAAAACAAAGAGATAAAATAAAAAAAGGCAATTTAATAAATGAACACATTCCTCTTTGGATAATAAAAGAAAACAGCTCGGTTTATATACAGAGACGACTGCAGAACGTGTGTCCATTTTCGCTATAAATAAATAGGTAAAAATTACATGTTTAACGTAAAAGTACATGTTTAACAAAAAATAAAATAAAAATACAGGCAGGTATAGGACAGAGGTACACGAATAAATATATTGCATGACGTAGTGCGACTGTTATATAAAAACAAGCATATAGTAGCCCTCTAAAAATATTGTTAAAAGTACATCGACAAGCTAGGGAACCGGTCTAGTTATAACCGGTTTATGGTTGCGGTTTAAGCTGGATTAAACCAGTTCATCAAAACAAATCAATCTCCCAGCCAGAGGACGATACAATAAAAACTACAACAAACCGATTTATTGAACAAGAAGGAATTGAAAATCGGTTTAATAGCTATTTTAAAAATCAAAAGAATATACCTATAAGTGCAATTCCTTATAAATTTAACCGGCTGGGGGTTTTTTTGGTTTTTGGTTCTCTTTGTAAACCATAACAGATCATTTCATCGCTTAATTCCCTCCCAGGCAAAAGTACACAATAAAAATTGTAAACTGGTTTAATAAAAAAAAATAATTCTATTAAAAAAATCGATTTTAAGTTGTTGAGTTGACATTAACCAGGTACGAATTTAGTCCGGTTTTTCGGTTACTATTTAAGGAGAAATGTTGTAAACTGGTTTATTCAACGTAAAATCCTTTTATAACAATTTAAAAGAGAAAAGCGGTATAATAACTGTTACAAAAAGAAGAGAAATATATAGGTTATGAATTTTTGACCGGTTCCAAGGCCTATCGATAAGTAAATAGGTCTCGCACGTATTACGGAGCTAATTTCGAAAACAGGTACATTTAGGGGTTCGTATAAAAAAATCTTGTTTAAAATCTTTATAATCTACTATAATTAACGCAGCTTCGTGAGTAACGCGAGTGTATCGCCGAGCACGGCGACACCTAGAAGCCATTTCTAGATCTCAATTTGTTCTCTAAACGACCCTAGATAATTTGGTGGTCCGCCTAATACCCTATATTAATCTTGTGATAACATATGACTATAATAGTACACCTAACTATCGCGTAACAATTTTGACTATTTAGGACGAGGAGAAATCATTCAATGAGTTCTGCGGGGAACTTATGACGTTTTTGAAATAAAAACTAAATCCTCATACTTATATTATTAATTACGAGGGGTTTAATGGTGCACTTGAAAGATGAGATGCAACGAATACTGCTTCATTTGAAAACACTATGCCTGAAGGCGTCATCGTAAAAAAATTAAGACATTCAAAGGTCACACGATATATATGTCAACACCTCGACTAAATTTTAAAGCAGACTGGCTAAGAGTTTAGAAGTAACACATATTTAACATATCTAAATTTATTATGTTCGCCGTCCGTTCGTCTCGCCCGATCACACGTTTTTGTAACGCTCTCCAGTTTCCTTGCTTACTCCCCGTTACAAGCATCTCTAAAGAAGTTTTACTTTAAAGATACGAGTAATGTCCTTCACGAGATAGGATTGAAGTTAAAACTTCTTTAAACACTCTTGACTTGGATATCAAACTGGTGAATGCGTAACGAGAGCGTTACTAAAATTGTGATCGGGCGAGACTAACAAAATATATGTTTTACTTCGATCGCCGTCTTTTTAATAGTTTTTATTTCCTGGACGTGGTTTAAAATGCAACGATCAAAATAATTTACTATGAACAAATGTAACGCGTTGTACTTTAAATATCGTTCCGTAATTTTCATTAGATAATGTTAAAGAAGTTTAAAAAAAACAATTAGTTGTGACGTTTTCGTTCTAAAATGACACTGCAAATATCATCATAAGAATTGGCTTAGAAAAATGAATTTTATGAAAAGCTATTTAGGGAATTTTCTTTGGCGATTTTAAAACTACAACGGCATAAGTGCGAAATCTTAATGTCATTATATATTCGTCGCATCTCTTACTTTAAAGCAAACCGTACATGATAATGAACAGAGATAAGACGACGGATGTTAGATTGAATTGTGACTTGACTAAAGCGGAACCCGAAATAGGTATTAGTTAATGGAAAACGTTGTACAATATAAAGAAAACGAGTCGCTCACACTTCTATACGTAATAGGAAATGACGCCTCAAACAGCGAACATTAACCCGACGGTACTCGATAGATTGACGGCAGAGTCTCAAGTCTCCCTCGAGACTCTCATATTAATTAATTATTTATAAGTTTTAGACTAAAAGCGATTATTTACAAGGGCACGTCGCTTCACCAGCTACACACCTACTGACCGACGACTCTCACCGTCTACGACCAACAGTTCGTCACATTTCGTAATAATTATATAAACGCGAAAGTTTATCTTTTTCCAATTTATTCATAAACTATTTAAAAATCTATACGTTATCTAACCGTATGATAATTAATCGTTGCACGGTTCATTTGCCTATTGGCGGAGGTGGAAAAGTTTTATTATGTATTACGCCGGTTTTTTTTAAAGAAAATTATATAACGAAACAATTTACTCATATGTAAACGGAGGATATACAACTTACGGTTTTATCAGTATTTATCGTAATTACAATTACTGGAAATTTCCAATGGGTCTTCGTTAGCTTTGCAATTACGGAGGAACTGGGACATCCCAAATGTGACAGATGACAATTATAACGTTATCATCCTCCTAAGTAATCCCTTTATGACCTCATAGAAAATGACGTCACTTATCAACAAGTCGAGTACCATGGGATGATATCTATTATTTTGTGGGTCTTTTTCAGTTATTTAAATCAAATATATTTAGGGTAAATCTTGTGCTTTCAAAATTTGATGAGAAGTGCGTTCACAAGATCACAAAAGCATGTAACTTTTAGGTTAGGTCCATTATTGTATACATGAAATAAGATAGTAATAACGTTTATAGTTTCGCGTAAACGTTAAGTAGGCCCTGAGATTCTATTAAGAAATTACTTATTAATCGCGTTTACAGTGATTTTGTTTTAATTTTGTTATTGTTTGTTCGTATAATTGACTCAAACTGTTTGTCTTAAGCGGTGGCGTCAGTCGCTCCCCCTACTCGTTACATTAGCCAGTCTTTCGTTTACACTACACTAAGCGCCCCGCGCCTCCTATGGATATGGACCACGGCTATACGAACTCGATACTAATAAAAAACACAAAAAGTGTCGTTCTGACACCCGGACGGAACGAAGTCCCTTTCGCCATATATAATGTTTGCATTAAAACAAAAATCTCGGCAACAAATACATGTCTAAAGATAGCAAGATTCAAAATAAATGCAAACCTTTCGACGCATGATTTAAAGTACATTTTACAACTACAGACACATGTGTCGTTCTTTTTCTAAAATGTACTTAAATTGTCACATCATAAGGTTTGAATTTTCGTTATACACGCGATAAAGAACTTCGTTCTAACTGATTTTATTGATTGGACTATTATGTGTAAACTTAAAGGAGGCGGAATGATAACATAGCAATTAAAGAAGACGTTCTTCGGTCCTTGAGAAATCTTTTTAGCGTCTGATATTATTTTCAGAGTAACAAAACTACGCATACGTTCGGTATTTAAAGGTTTTATGAGAGAAATCAATGAATTTGAATATAATGGCTGTTTTAGATAGAAAAAAGAGACAATTTCCGAAGGAGACACAATATGTTTTATGACCGTCTTCGTTAAAAACAACAAAAAATGGACAAACTGGAGAAAAGATTGGATGGTTTGCGAATGAATACCCAAATTGGCACCTCGTATTTGGCACCGCTGTCGATATTAATAAAAAAAAACCAACTAAATAGGAACAAATCAGCGAGCACCGACACAAAATAGGAACTTGGTGCCGCTGGAGCAACTATTCGGGCGGGTCTGCGGTATATCACTAGCACCACGCGGCGTTACGTTTAGGGTTACATTCGCCTATTATAAATGCAAACAATTGTTTGTGTTTGTTCGTTCGGCATTACACTGACGACTTCCGATCGGAAAACTGCAGCAGGATTTTGTTTTTTTATTTATTCAGCCATATATTATAATTGCATCGAACATGCATATACTCGGCATGTGTCTATTGAATGTCTCGAATTGTTTATTGAATGTACCGTCGTTTAGCAAACAATACCAAACTTTTTCAATTGTTCGAATATCGTTTTTAGATATTTAGTTGTTAATAATTGACAGTCAGTATTGAAAAAATATATATCGGTTATAATTAGAGTTCAGTTTAGCAACAACAACAGTTTAATGCTTTTAAAATTCTATCTTCTGTATCTTTAAAACGTTAAAAAAATCATTCGTAATTAAACGAACTCATATGCTTAATTATCAAATGCATAGTCCATCTCCGTTATCGCTGCTTGAATTGTATCAAGTACATAATTCAAAAGCGATTATTAAATTATAATTTTATACTTTAAAATAAGTGCAATTTTACATACATAATAGGTGAGATCGAATCAATCATGTATGCAAAATTGGATGGAAATAAACGATTTGGTTATATATACATATATTTCTTATTAGAAAATTTTAATAGTCCAATATTTGGCTCGTCTGTCGAAATATTTTCAAGGTATTATTTGTTAGATGACGATATATTAGTTTAATCTACCAAATATAATGAGTAGAGTTTACATTTTTCGATCGGCAGTCGAGTCGAGTGCAGTACAAATTTGAACCTTATTTCCATACAGCGAGTATGTTCAATTTCCCGTATACATTGACAACCATATCCATAAAGCTCTACGAGGAAGCCTCACTATACATACAGTAATAACTAACGCGTTAGTATCATTAAATATCATCCGTTACATCTACTCGCTCGTACAAACTATATCACTAAAGCGCTCTCGATGTCACAGACCACTGCAGACCTTTGCAGCCCATCTCAGACCACTGCATACCATTTTATCAGCATTTACAATTAAGTTAACATAGATAATCTATAAGTGACGCCGCAAACGCCGTTTACGTTAAAGGTAACGCAGGAGGCGGTCCACAGTTCGATTCTCGTACACAGTAATAAATAAAAATTTCAGATATCTTTAAAATAAAAGATACAGCTCATTAAATTGACTTCAAAATAAAAGATTGAACCCGATTTGTACAGAAATTCAGACGTAGTAGGACCGCCACCTTTTAACGAATAACGTATCGGCTGCGAAATAAGATTCTCTTTAGACTAGTAGACCGTTCTCGCGGAGGCGATCCGTGCTATTGATTTGAATCCATGATTGAATCAGTTTTTTTTTAAATACGTGATTCAATAAAGGGCAAAAACATCACACACGTCGAGATGTTCGCCTCCGTCAAAAACTCGCGACAAGCAGCGTCGTTAAAATCGATTCGCGATCGATACAAATCGCTACCGGCTTTAACGAGCCGTGTTCCGCTAACACTAATTAATCGATTCACCCTTAAAATCGATTCTACACGTTCAATCGAATACAAATCATTCGTATGCAAAAATACACGTACTAAATCTCTTTCATAAGACGTTTCATATAATTATACGTATTTATTTCTAATCTAAAAGACGCGGGTTCGAATTTTTTGTATTAAAAATCGATTCGGGATATGTCCCGTTTCCTAGACGCGGTTAGAAGGCAAAGCTATGCGGTTTTTTAAATGCTAGAAGTTATGAGAATTACATCTTAAATGCTAGATGGGATCTGAAAATCTAATCTAATACAGTGCAACCCCGATAAAGCAAAAGTGTTAATTCGTTACATAAAATAATTTGTTACAATGATGTTTCGTCATTTACTTTTCTGTTGGACTACGATTCGTTTTAACAACATTGTTAAACATTACATCCAAGAACAATGATTGTCTTACGAAGTTTTTGGAGTAAAATTGCTGAATTAAGTGGGCACAATTATGCCTTTACATAATACATTCTATCAATTGATAGAGATGTTATGTAAAGGGTTAATTAAATAGAGGCCTATATCAGAGACTGCAGTTAATAAAAACATTGGTATAAAGAGATTTATTATTGTTCTCCTAAAGCAACTTTGGTAAAACTAGTTAAATCAAGAAATTCGGTACATTAACGTTGCACTGTATTTTGTTTGAATCGTTTCCGTCCGATCGAAATGATTCGCTATAGGAACAAACACTTAAACAAACAAACCCCAGTTGGAAAAAGTGTTCCTCGAGGAGGTTCCCTCGGACCGCACCTGTTCAAAATGAATGCGAATGAAACTAATGTATAGAGCCCGTAGTTGCTTGTAAATTTATTAAAACACTACCTAAATAATTTTATTTTCAGTCATCGCAACCCTGTTGAAAGTAAACCGCAAATTTATCGATCGACAGTCACTATTGCGTCGGAAAACAATTTATACAATTTTAATTTTTTTATATATATATACAGAATAATTTATATTTAACACTAATTATACAATTAAAAAAATACAATTTATAACACATCGGAACGCAATATACGACGATATTTGAACGCCTAGCTACTCAATAACGATTCGTAAGACGTGCACAGAACAGGGATACTTCCATTTTCACCTTAAAACCAAACTAAAGGAACAACTGTTTATCGAATAACGATGTCATGAACAAATATCTGCCTGATGAAGTTAAAGGGGTAGTTTGCCATTACAACATATGAAAAAGACGGTTTGAATTAAACGAAGGATTGTTAATTAACAGTTAAAGCATTTCTAAAAGTTTATAATAAAGCCTCAGAATGTATACATAGACAAAACAGAAAAAAAAAGAGAAGGAAGTTTATAATAGATTCGTTAGTATTTAAAGAAAATTAAAGGAAGGAATATTTTTTCGGTTCCTTTTAAATGTTTTTATCTTTGTCAGTCAGTCAGTTCAGTAGTGACAAGAACAATTGTCACCGTTAGGTTTTTTGTTGTGTGACAGTGAGTTAATCGAAACCTATAATATTTTTGTCGTTTTACATATTGCTACGTCGACATAAGTTCATGGCACGTTATCTGCTGTAATGTATCAACCGAATGAAGGCTCGATCGGAGCGAAGGCGAATGGTTCCGGCGGTGAGGACGAGTGAGTGTGTGTGAGTGCGGAAGTGAGCATGAGTGCGGGAGTGCTACTAGCTGGCGACGTGCGCCAGGCGCGGCAGCTGCCCGAAGCTACTGCGTAGGGATTCCTCCATGAGGCGGCATATCTTCTCGCGGTCCGCCTGCGGGAAATGATGCAGTTAAATTTTCATTAATTTACTATTGCTGGACGCGTCTGGCAAGTAATCGAACAATAAGCGACTGAAACGGCGGGGCCGACGGTACCTCGTGTATGAAGCCGAGGCGCACCAGGTCGGCGGCGAGCGCGGCGGCCGAGTCGCGGCGGGACACCGCGCACGTCAGCTGCCGGTTCATCTTGTCGTCCATGCGGAGCAGGATCGTCATCTGCCCACAGACGCAAGGAACTCACCCACTAGGTCTTTTTTATTCCCGAGAGGTTAGGGCTTCACTGCGATCTCAACCGATTGGTAAGTGACTATCTAAGCTGGAAATGCACTAAACCGGTAAGAGATAATCGGGGGCCCGTCTTTGGAGGTAGAGAGATAACCGGCCACGGCACAATCCTCCAATCACAAATTAGAAAAAGCAATTTCCTAAATTTGCACTCCGTGTGACACGACGTGACAGCTTTAATGAGTAATGCATCGTGGCAGACCAGAGTTTGTATGTGTGTGTGACATGTGATGTGTGAACGTAAGTGTCGTGTGTAGAGTGTGGTACATTGGACGTATCAATGTCGCTGGCGACGTGGGGCGGCTCACCAGCAGGTCGTGGTGCGCGGCGGGCGGCGGCGCGGGCGCGGGCTTGAGGCTGCACATCATGTTGACGACGCGGCGGGTCTCCACGTCGCGCGCGCGCGGCTCCGGCGAGGCGGGCGCGCTCTCCGAAGCGGCCCTGGCGCGTTCGCAGGGCGACGCCGCCCGCCGCGCCGCGCCGTACGCCGTCAGCGGGTATATGCCGTATCTGCACCGTGAACATGCCATCGAGATACTTCTTAACGACAAGTATTACCGGTTAGTATACGTGATAGTGTGGTCAGTGTGACTGATTTAGAGTCACCGCTGAATAACGCGCGTGCACCCACTCACTTGACGTCCTCGACGAACTTCTCCAGCTTCTCTGCGTGCGGCAAGTCCTTGTGCGCCAGCTCGTGCCGCTGCCCGCCGCGCTCCAGCCACGCCAGCGCGCCGCCCCCCGCGCACACCTCGTCCGTAATCGTCTCCGACACATTCGCTGCGGCGCACCGAAGATTTTTCTATTTTATTTATTTATGAACCACTTATGCTAAATTAGAGGTCCCGGGATGTTGAAACCGATATCGCCCATCTCTCACGGATGTGGTGTTCCCGTCGCAACGGCACACCCTATTATCGTAGAATATCCGGCGTGAGGATTCCAGCGGAACCTCCTGGTATCGCTGAATGGAAGAGACCTGTCGTTGATCAGCTCAGCACGGGCAATGGACGCCAGACCAGACTAGACTCCTTTAGCAAGACAAAGAAAGGACTTGAGAGGGAGAGGGAGGTTACTCCCGATACTAGTATTTTGTCGCAGATAGTTGGGCGGTAGGTGTGGTTATTCAAAAGCTTCCTATCACAACTTCAAACCGCAGTTTTATTCGAGACACCGGATGGGATTATGCTAGTGATCCGCTGATACTCCACTTGGATGACGAAGATCCGCTAGGTTTTAGCGGGTAATGTGCCTTGTCAGTGAGTCCAATACTCCCGACTTTTTTTGCTCAGGGTGTGTAAAAGTATTTCCTAGCTAAAAAAACGTATTAAAACCGAAGTACTCTGGGATCCCATGGTAGTAGCACTTGAGCAAAAAAGATATCCACCTTGAAATGAGCGATAAACTACTACATTCTTTCATTATGGCCTTCAAAGTCAATCAAAGGTCACATAAATCAGTTATTTTGCGGTCTTAGTTTTCTATTCCTTGTTTAACATCATCATTGGTTCATCACATTAGAACTAATATGAGCAAAAATTATATAATGATTAATTACATGCAAAATCAGATAAAGTAAAATGTTTGTATAAGATTAATATTTAAAAAAGAAGGGAGAACTCAATCTCCCTTGCCTTACTCCGCATTCGAGTTTATAAGGGTCCGACGTTGTATGGATAAAGCTAATGGAATGTGCAGTTACAAATGAAAATATGTAGGTGGTTCTGTCTCACCGCTGGTGTTAACGAGGGTATGCGCAGCCAGCAGCTTCAGCGAGTGCACCTCGAATAGCAGCGGGTGGAACAGCAGCTCGCGCGCCGTCGGCCTCTTGGCAGGGTCCTTGTGAATACACCTGCAACCAGCGGCAGAGTGGTTCAGTACACCTCGCATTATAGCTTAAAGCTTATCGAATGATACAGTCCAAAACGGTAACAGAATAAACTCCTTACCAGCTTCTCTAAAACAATTTATCGAAATGTAGACAAGCTCAGTGAACGTTTTCTGCTGGTAAGCTTTCGTAGTCTATATCGAAATCAATGCTGCCAGGGAACGGAACCGTGGTTTTCTGTTGCCACTGTACTTACAGCATTACATCAACAAGGTGGGCAGTACCTGTATATGAAGTCCTTCTGGCGGGGCTCCTCCAACGACTCCACGGTGCGCGCCACGTGGTCGTCTGTGACGTGGCAGCCGGAGTCGCCATTGCCCTGGATCTCCAGCGCAGCCGTCTCCAGCGCGCACATGCCGAAGGAGAAGATGTCCATGGCCGGGGTCACCATCTGCGACGCTGGATATCGACAGAGCCATAGGTACAGATCTACTGAGATATGGTGGCCCAGTGGTGAACTGGGCTCTGATGGTGACTCTTGTCGAAAGAGACGAAATCAAGCCCTCTGCAGGCACACTGACACTATTAAGATCCTTGTAAAACATGTGTCTAATGGCTATTTATTTACTTATTTATGGCTTTTAGAAATAAAAAGTATCTGAGGAAAGCTACAATGTTATAGTATGCGTTGTCTGGCAATTGACTATAGATTTGCATAATGGATATAAAAAACCCCAACCCCTCTATTCTATAAGTGAACTTGCCCGAAATTGGGACGTTAATTGGTCAATTAACCTATACTACTTCTATTATGTTAAAAGATGACATTATATCGCAAAATGCTAGTACCGAATTACAATAAAAAAATGTATTTTTACCAAGTCTATATGATCCAAACTAAAGAAATGCAAATTAAGGCAAATGCGCTTACAGCCATATTCTGGTGCGATGAGGTGCATGTTCCTCATGTTCTCGCGGCAGGTCTTGACGTGGTGGTGGATGGCGTCGGGCGCCACGGAGCCGATCTTCACCAGCCCGTTGTGCTGGATGAAGATAGTGTCGCAGGTCAGGTTGCCGTGGACGATGGGCGGCACGCAGCCGTGGAGGTAGCTGGAAGCCCAGTACTTTTGTATAAAAAAACTGCCTAACAGGCATATGGCAGGGTAATCACCATGAGTGAAACTCTTCGCCAAAGACATTTGCAAAACTAGTAAAAGTAAAAAAGTTCTTCTTTTTTATGGTTATACACTAACCTTTTTTCTTTGCTTTGTTATAATTCTAAAAGCCTTTATTTCACTTGCTTTTTAGTATGGAATAGTTTATCGATTCAGTATAATTAGGATCGCGGTTATATAGATTTTGCATGAATATAGCAATCTAGGTGACCATGCTACATTATTCAAACTGCTGTTAGTATGCACAACTAATTTTCTCCACTCCCCCCACACAATTTCTCCACCCTTGTAAATGTCTGACTACAATTTCTTACACAAAAATAGGTTATTTTAATATTTCAAGGTTAATTACATTACATAGGCAGCAGCTTGATACAGATTATACTTAAAAGGAGGAAGAGAAGTAAAGCTGTGGTATACCTGAGCGCGGAGAGTATTTGAGTGCACCATCGCTTCCACGCCTGCAGCGGCAGCCGCTTCACGTTGCGCTTGGTCCTCTTGAGGAACTGCTTCAGCGAGCCGCAGGACATGTACTCCGTTATGAATATTACCTGCAATTATATTCTCATAACTTAAGCCACGATTTCCTAAAAACATTCAGATTTTTGCAACAAAAAAACTTATAATCAATCCGCTTTTTGTCAAACTTAGAAGTGTCCGTGCTGCGTTCATCCGTTCACAAAATTATTATATAATAACGTTTCATACCAATATTGTATGTCATCAGCTCATGAGAACTCACCGATAGACCAGCTCAATTACGTGATATAATTAGTGACTGGCTACAGCAGACACTGTGTAAAGAGGATGTTCTTTTAATCTACTACGTCTCATATGTTCATTTAAAATTCCGAATACAACTTTAACAAATATGAGCACTTTTTACTGGCATAATGATCAGACGGTTAATCTCTTTTGGGCCTTCACATCGGAAAATCCAATCTCTATTTGAGAAGATCCGCCATGGCCGCAATTAAATGCTTATAACATTGATACATACCCTTGGTTTATCGTTATGTGTGTCCGTCCAATATCGATGAAATTTGACGATGTTTGGGTGCTCGAGGCGCGTGAGGTTGTCGAATACCATCTGGATCTTGTCTTCTTGCGCTTTGAAGTTCTTTCGTTCGGAAAATTGTACCTCGTTCCACACCACCTCTACGCCCTCCTCTGTGTCCATGGCGAGGTGGGCGCAGTCGATCCCTGGGACATCTCGTTGTTCTACCTAAAATGCAGACAATACATTTTCTATAGACTTATGTTTGACAGCTTCGCTGGTATTATAGTTTCACTGAGTTTTGGCTTCAGAGTGGAATAGATCAACCAAGCCACTGACTGTCTACTATTTTTATTCTGTTACTCTGGCGATGTCAGTGGTTCCCAGGTTTATAGCAATGCATTTGATCGAAGTAATTAACTGCATTTTCCAGTGTCAATAAAAATAATATTGTATATGAAAGCTTTTTAGAGACATTAAAACTGCGAACGCCTAGTTATAGACATTACAGGTATTTTCCTTCATAATTCCCGTTTTGTGGGATTAATGACTGTCGTTAGTAAAACATTGTAACGTAACTTTGTTCATTATACTATTATTCTCTGATGATGTGTGGACTTATCTGGACGAGACAGCTCAGTTATGAGCAGACTGAGTACAACGAGGCCATGATACTTCTCCAAGATCATAGCCCTGTACACAGCAGGATATTTATCTTTACCAAAAAGCAAGTATATGATCCTTTTTATAAATTGGTTCGAAACCGCATGTCTTTGATTAGAGCTTTTACATAAAGAAGAATTTAATTTGCTCAAATATTGAAATAATTTAGACTGAACATGTATTTAAGTCAAGAAATCATGTTTGGATAATATCGGATATAATATTCAATGCGTTCACAGTTGAATTTGCAAACAATGATTCTTTACTTTCAGCCATAAGTGCCCGTGTCTCTGTGGGACCAATCATTCAATTGAATCTGTCCTACCCGCCCACTTTGTATGCGAGGCTATTTATAAACGTTTGCTTGGATTGCCCCGAGATATTGTTTATTTTATAAATAGAGTTGCAACAATGGCTGAAATAAGGAAGGATAAATTGTTGAAGGTGAACATTGTTTTTAAGTACAGTAAGCAATTGCATACTAACTTCCCACTAGTGGACATACTATTCAATCATTGGAGCTGAGACCAAACGCGCTGCTCGAATGAAGATTGGGGATTTTTTTCTTTTCTCGCTGGGAAATGCTTTACACACGCCGGATGAAGTTAAAACTTACATCCGAGAGCGTGGGACTCACTGGTCGAACCAGTACCCACTAAAACCCAGCAGAACCCTCTTCATCCAGGTGTTGAGGTCCAGATGTCCGCTGACGCATTCAGCTCTGGCGCCCTGGATGAATCCGACTTAAGGGTTTAGTTTAGTTGAGGGAGAGCAGGCGAGCATAACTGCGCCTTCTGGCGCCCTCCCTCCTCCGGCGAGGGATTAGCGTCTGCCATAACCTCCCTCATAGTACCTCCTTCTGCAGGATGACAGCCTCGTAGAAGGACGTCACTGCTCTCCATCCTGACTCAGCGCCCACAATGCTGGGAAGTGAGAGGTCACTCCTAAAAATGTGGTAAAGATGTGCCTTCACCATTTTATGTGTTCCATCCTTGGCAAGGGGAGTGCTAACCGTCTCTACTTTCAATACATACGCTACTTACACTTTTGTTTTTTAATTTATTATATTTATTGCTGACAGGTTAGCGCTTGACTGAGATCTCGCTTGATGATAAACGACGGTGAGGTCTAAGAAAGCGTTCTTACTTGGCAAGAGTTAATTTAGCTGTTATATCTACACAGGATACATTACACCGGAACGCAATTTTTTCGTTTGGCGGTACGTTTTGTTGGTAGGGTTGTAATTAGCCACGGCCGAAGCCTACGCTCTGATAGCGCACCATTACGCTAGAAAGGCCACCAAAGCCTTTTAACAAATATTTACATACTCGATTCCCTATCAGAAGCCCAAAGTTCAACTTAAATTGATACTCCCAAAAAAGCCACTAAGAGGTAAGCGATTGTGTATACGTCTCAGTGCCACGTCAAGTTTTAAGCTATTGGCAATAAATTTGGCATTAGAGTAAACCTTTGGATTGAAAAAAGGCTGTAGTTTTAAAGATTTAACAAAAGCATGGCCAAATCTATCAAAACACATACATACGGCAGGAATTAAACTATGATAACTGACTCATTGAACAACTTATCAGAATTCAAAGCACAGGCTCGTTACTGCCCACGTGTGCTAATGATATCTTATATATAAAATTCTCATGTTACAGTTTTCGTACCTATACTCCTCCGAAACGGTTTTACCGATTTGTACCAAATTTTATACACGTATTCAGTAGGTCTGAGAATCGGCTACTATCTATTTTCAAATTTTTGGACGAAATTGTTTTTTTTTTGTGATCCAGCATACAAAAATACATACAACCCTAAATTTTCACCTTTCTATCACCAACCCCTATTTTCTAATTCATTGGCAAAACAACGTGTGCTGGGTCAGCTAGTCTCTATATATATTGCTTAATGACAAACACACACGTACACACAGTAAACTTGATTGCACCTTTATTTAAGTTAAATTTATTTTTTATTTACATACATATATAGACGTAGCCTGTCATGGCCGGCATGTTTTGGGAACGCAGCGAATAATATAGTTTTTTCTTTAACGATAACTTGTTCAACCCGACAAATGATTTCTGAACCTACTTCACTCTAAAATATGGCATTTCAAGTTTGTTATTATTTCTAGTATTAAAATTGTGTATTTCACTTTTTTTGCTGTATAAGTGAATAATACCACGGAGATATAAGATATTATTTAATATATATTGCGACGGTACTGTGCGAATTGATATTGCTTTGAATTTGTCTCTTAAGGAAACGCGAGATCCTAATTGAGATATGGCACATTGCTCTTTTTTGCAAATTAAATACGGTTTCAATGCCTTACCCCATAACAGTATGCCGTAAGACATAATACCATGAAAGTAAGCCAAATACACCATTTTGGCAGTTTCGACATCAGTGTATTGTCTAACATTTCTAACAGCGAATGCAGCGGAGCTATGTTTACTCGCCAGAGTCTTAATGTGGGCACCCCACTGAAGCCCCGAGTCTAAGGTCATTCCTAAGAACACCGTAGACGCAACTTTCTTTAGATGATTATCATTAATTTCAATACTTGTACAAATTTCTTTTGCATTTGGCAAAGTGAATTCAACAAACTTAGTTTTTGCCGAGTTTAATACTAAGTTATTAACTGAAAACCAACGTGAGACAAGTGATAGGGTACTATTTACATCGTTAAAATTTTACTTATTTCTATCAATTTTAAATAACAAGGACGTGTCATCAGCAAATAGCACTATATCACATTTATCTTTCACATGGTAAGCTAAATCGTTTATATATATTAAGAATAAAAAAGGGCCAAGTATTGACCCTTGTGGGACACCCATTTTTACCGGTGATCCCGACGACTCAACGCCATTTACATTTACCTTTCGAACTCTATTTTCAAGATAAGCACTCGACAAATTAAGTGCCCCTTCGCTCACACTATAATAACTTAATTTAAGGGTGAGAGTGGTGCTATGTGCTTTGATTTGGGAGTATCTCTTTTCCTAAATCTTTTTTCGCTTACATATTTCGATCCCATGGGAATACCACGAAACCTATTCTTAGTGACAGTCTACGTTGCATACAGGAGTAGCTGCCCATTAACGTCCCACTTTTGGGCACAGGCCTCCTCACTCATAGGAGAAAGGGTTTTTAGAGCATAGACCCACCACGCTGCTCCACAGCGGATTGATAAGCATAGTACACAAGTGCGCACTCTATTCCTTCACTCTCATAGTCCGATGTGACGGGAATCCGACTCTCGCGGAGAGATCAGGCGCAGGACCGACGGCTTTACGTGCTCTCCGAGGCACGGGGGTGGATCACAGCGCCAACTTCCCAACTTCGGGCAAATATTGAGAAAATCTTAATAGAAAACTCAATATTGATATTTGAATTGACCCGACCCGCGACTCAAACCCAGAACCTCATGTCTGTAGTCGAACATGCTAACCGCTAGACCAATGAGGCAGTTTCGTACAGGAATAACATTGTCAAATTTAATGGCAATCAGAACTGTTGTTTCCGAGATTTCGTTATGAGTCAGTGTATGTAATATGTTTTTACATATCAATTTCAGGCTGATCTGAAACTATCATCAAGTTAAATAATGATAAAATAATATACATTTTAATACTTCTTTCTACTTGTAATTGTTCAGTATTCAAAATGTCGCAACCGCAATGATATAACTGAACTTAGATAAGTTTTGAAACGCATTAATAATGAAGTCTAATTAAAATGAATTACAAACTGACAGTATGATGTATTAAATAACATAAATTACTAGCTTTTACTCGGCGAATACGTCAGCTTGACTCAAGTGTGATAACATTCAGATATTCCTTTATTTTGAACCAGTAAGTTCCATGGTTTCTAGTAAGATTCGAAATCTATGATCAAGAAGAGAAGAATCGAGGACGGATGAGAACGAACACTACAATGACTCCCGGTATGATATACATAACTCCAAGCAGTGTGAAAATGACCCCCGTGTATAAAGTCACTAAACACACTCAGTCACCACTGAAATCTGCGTCACGTAACGGAGTCACATGTGTGACGTCACGGCGCTAGCGCAAACATGCGGAGGCAACCTGCGCGAGCGCCGATAGCACAGTGTACCGATAGGAAATGGCAGTTGATTGTGATTGGTTTTGTAATTAATTATTACAATTAATCATTTATTAAGGTACACCCTGACTCATTATTCATTATATAACTTTGTTAATATTTACAATAACAATTAGCACCAACATGAGGAAGAACACTGCACTCTGGCGTGACCGATTAGTGGACGTGGCGGATGATTGATATAGGTTTTGTAACTAGTTTCAATCAATTATTTTGTGTCACTGAGATTCATTATTTAAATTGATATATTTTTTGTTTATTTATATATTTAAAGAAAGGACACCAATAGACTACATCTTATAAAAGTAAATTACAAATAATAAGCTTCTTAAAACTGAAGTAAGCAAACTGTTTAAGAATACCATTACCCATATAAGTGGTCTATCGAACAGGCTCAGCTCTGCGGCTCACGCTGTTAAAAAAATTCGTCGGCAGACAGATGTTGATACTGCCAACTGGTATATTTCAGCTATTTTCACAGCATTATGTCATACGGTATTCTACTTTGGGATAATGCTGCTGATATAGATGCAATATTTGTGCTGCAGAAAAGGGCCGTTCGTGCGATTTACAATATGGGTCCAAGAGAGTCGCTAAGAAACAAATTCAAGGCAGTTAACATAATGACAGTTCACTGCGTATATATATTAGAAAACTTGTTGTATGTACATAAAAACATTGACTCTTTTAATAAAAAGAGTGAATGTACATCATATAACTTACGAAACCAAAACAAACTTGTTATAAATTCTAGTAGGCTGCATAAGATTAACAACTCATTTAAGGGTAACTGTATACGTTTCTATAATAAACTCCCACAAGACGTTCTAAAGATGTCAATTAATAAATTCAAAGTCTTTGTTAAAAGAAAGTTGATAGAAAAATCGTATTATAAGTTGCAAGATTACCTAGACGATAGAAACGCTTGGGAGTGAACAAATTGCTCTAATTTTAATTAAAATATAGTAAACTAATTTGTTATTGTAATGATGATGGTAAAAAAAAAAACCCCGACTGAGTTTGTTGTGGGTTCTTCTCGGATCAGGGCGCGAAGGAACCCTCGTAACTTTAGATTTTAAGTCGTTCTGGAGTATCATCATCAGACGTACATTAGAATTAGAGTGTGGAAAAGAAAAGAAAAAAAAATATTTGACGATTCAAAAGTGCTGTAATATGCCTACTTGAATAAGATATTTTGATTTGATTTGATTTGATACGATTATCAAACAAAAATTTTGTTTCTTTCTTTCTTACTTACTGGCCACAACATGCTTATATAATGAAATTAGACTGACAGAAAAAACATTACAAAATTGAATAACAGAATTATGACTAAACGATAATGACAAATAATTAAGATCAGAAAAAAATAAGTTCCGATTTTCGCTTAATATTTCTATCGCATGTTGCATTACAGTCGACTGTCGCGCATGTCACATTGAAGGTCACGTAATGTACAAGTTTGATTTCGGTACGTTACTATTTAACACCAATAGGTNATGTATCAGTAAAGTGCTATATATAATAACGACCAGCTTTAGTGCGAGTACTCGCTTAGCTAGTAGAGGTTCTAGGATCGTTTCTCAGCACCAGCAAATTACAATTTCTAATTCAGAGAAAATAGCTCCATCTAGCAAAAATTAAATTTACGGTAAGATTTTGTATGGAAACCTTATACCCGATTTTGGACGATGATTTCGTCTCTCAAAAAAATCTCCTATTTTTATATAAGCAATAAATTGTGCCATGTCAACCACACCTAGCTATATGTGGTTAGCGGTTTGAATTGGAGTAAGCACGCCCTGACAATTATTACACCCAGAATGCCATGGCAGACAATTAATGTGCTATCTTTTTTATATTCAGTTACATTGTTAAATCTTTTATTTAAATTACCGTTTTTTCATTAAATAGATATTAAAGTATGTACGGTATTTTAATTTTAAAAAGCAACTTCAAATTTTATTTGTCTGTATATTTGTGCCTCATTGGTCTAGTGGTTAGCATGTTCGACTACAGACATGAGGTCCTGGGTTCGAGTCCCGGGTCGGGCCAATTCAAAATCGATATTGAGTTTTCTATTAAGATTTTCTCAATATTTGCCCGAAGTTGGGAAGTTGGCGGTGTGATCCACCCCCGTGCCTCGGAGAGCACGTTAAGCCGTCGGTCCTGCGCCTGATCTCTCTCCGGTCGTGTCGGATTCCCGTCACATCGGACTATGAGAGTGAAGGAATAGAGAGTGCACTTGTGTACTATGCCTGCCAATCCGCAGTGGAGCAGCGTGGTGGGTCTATGCTCTAAAAACCCTCTCTCATATGAGTGAGGAGGCCTGTGCCCAGCAGTGGGACGTTAATGGGCTGCTACTTACTTTACTTACTTATATTTGTGCCTGTTAATCTTTGAAACAGCTAGTTCGATTTTGTTGGGACTTTCACTAACAGATTACTGATATCATAAAGAGTAACATATGTTACTTTTATTTTAGAAAACACCGCGGCATATAGGTAGTATCAAAATAAACTTCAATGACCAAATGTCAGATACTCCTCTAGCATGTACGACTCAATTGTCTCGATATATTTAGTTGCAAGTGTGCTCATGCTCTTAGTCGATTATTATTATCACATATTGCGTAACTGCTTCAAACGGAAATGTGACGTAGAAGAAATTATTTCTAATATATTGAAATCTTGGCTCTTAATGAGTGGCGTCTAAATTGTAGAAACGTTTAAAATATGTTGGCACACACAGATTCAATAACTAAAAAAAATTGCGCTAAAAATAATAAATGAAATAAAGATTAATATAGCATTGTGTGGATTTATGAAATCACAACTGATTTTTTTTTTTCAATTTGCTACAATGATTCCGAAGTATAAGTTTTAAAAAATCGGATCACATTACTAGTATTGGATTCGAGTCTTTTGTCGAGGCGATTGAAATAATATATTGGGTTTTTCTATATCGCAATTCTTACATAACATATAAATATACGACGATAGGACGATATATAGGCGACCACATATTTTTAACCGACTTCAAAAAAAGGAGGAGGTTATCAATTCGTCTGTATTTTTTTAAGTTTGTTACCTCATATCTTCAGACTGCGTGGACCGATCTTGATGTTGTTGTTTTCTTGCCCTTATCCCACTAGGTGGGGTCGGCACAGCATGTTTCCTTTCGCCACTTCACTCTATCCGCTGTCATTTCTACATTCACACCCTTAATACACATATCCTCTTTCACACAATTCATCCACACTTTTTTTGGTCGCCCTCTCCCGGCCCTGCCGCTTACCATCATATTTAGAACCCTCTTACATACATGGCTATCCTCCCTTCTCATTACATGTCCATACCAGGCTAACCTTCCACTCCTTAACTTCTCGGTCACTGGTGCTACTTTCACACTTCCTCTAATATACTCATTCTTAATCTTATCCAATTTTGTCACTCCACACATCCATCTCAACATTCGCATCTCCGCTGCATGCAATTTCCTTTCATTCTCCCCTTTGGTGGCCCAGCACTCTGATCCATACAGGATGACAGGTCTTACGATCGTCTTATAAATCTTCCCCTTTAGTTTAAGGGGCATTCTGGCATCGCAAATTGTTCCCGAGACCTGCCTCCACTTCATCCAACCTGCATTTATCCTGCTAGTAACATCTCGGATAATGCCGCCGTCCTTTTGGAAGATAGAGCCGAGGTAACGGAAATATGAGCAGACTCGAAGGGGAAACGATCTTGATATTTTTTATATGAAAGGTGGTGCTCGTCATAGGGTCCCATTTTTTTAAAAACCAGTTCTGATGTTGGCATCCACGAGAAAACCGAATAAGTCTTAAATTTGCATTAAGCATGTGCGCGAGAAATGGACGAATAACTCAAGATCACGCCAACCGATTTCAATGATTCTTTTTATATTATAACGATATACTTCAAGGGTTGTTATGTGATGGTTTGGTTAGGATCTGATGATGGAATCCATGACAAAGTGACGGAACTCTTCAATTCTTAGGAGCAAATCAACGATACTCGGCAGAATGTTGTATAAGCCATCCAGATATTTAGGATGCCTACCTCAACTTCGGTATGGTCAAGTGCTAGTCGTAGTTAAATATGAAGATCAATGGAACTCCTCAACGGCTTACAGTAAGGGTGCGATTTATGGCAGAATATATAACTGTCTGTAATCAAATGCCAATGACCTTACGTTTGTTGCTGCTTTGCAATATTTGAAAGGTGAATTATGTGTGTGTGTGTGTGGGGGGGGGGGGGGGACTTTTGCGTGTTAGTGTTGTGCTCGATCACCATCTAAAAGACTGGTGATAGCGGGTGGCAAAATAACCGATCTGTAACGTATAAGGATGCGGGTTCGATCCCGGGCGTGGCGATATTATATGAGCAACACGTTTTTAGGTGTACAGTACATATATAGCTATAGGTAGCAGAGACGCGGGAGCTGCCAAGTGGACACGCGGGGAACACCTACCTCGGCTGACGCCGACTCCGAAAATAAGAATACGAAGAACACTATAAAAGAATACGCAATCATTTCTTAATTTTTAGAGCATATTAATGTATTTGTAAGTTTGTTTTGAAGCTGGTTCTTTTTTTGTTAAAATTTCTATTTATTAGGACACATTATACATATTAAATAAATAAAATAAAACTTGCGATAAAAAAAACCTTGCGAAGGTTAATGGTGTACATCCATGCATATGAGAGCTTTCTCTAATTGTGTCAGATTTTCCTATGATTATGAGAAGGACTGCTTAATGAAGCAGTCTGTAATCGAACATACTAACCACTAGACCGATGGGTCTAGTGGTTAGTATGTTCGACTACAGACATGAAGTCCTGGGTTCGAGTCCCAGATCGGGCCAATTCAAAAATCAATATTGAGTTTTCTATTAAGATTTACTCAATATTTGCTCGAAGTTGGGAAGTTGGCGATGTGCTCCAACCCCCGTGCCTCGGAGAGCACGTTAAGCCGTCGGTTCTGCGCCTGATCTCTCTGCGAGTGTCGGATGCCCGTCACATTGGACTATGAGAGAGAAGGAATAGAGAATGCACTTGTGTGTACTATGCTTGCCAACCCGCAGTAGAGCAGCACGGTGGGTTTATGCTCTGACAACCCTCTCTCCTATGGGTGAGGAGGCCTGTGCCTAGTAGTGGGACATTAATGGGCTGCCATTTACCTTTTTTTATGAGTTGGACTAGAGTATGCGCATGTAGTTGTTTACTGTAACATCTGCGCCAATGGCTCAGATGGCAAATGTTGTAGAGATTTCTGTACGAGTTAGGTCGAAATCCGGCCTGAAGGTATTTAGGACTTCCTTTGGAGGCAAGTCATCTATATGTAGTCGATAAGTCGTTATAATGTTTGTCCATATCGCAGGGTGCCGTCCGGTGTCGTCGACCCCGCGTCTGCCTACTCACAATGCTCTGGCGACACTCCAACATCTAAAGCACTACAATACTAAACGTGTAATCCTCTGCAATTAAATGCATCACAGGGTACCTTCTTAACATCGCAGTAAGATGGCTCCAAGCAGATTTGAGTGTAGTCACGTACCTAGCTAATTATATAAATGGGAAAGTGAGTGTCTTTTTTATTGTTGTTGCTGATTCAGTCAAAGATGGCGTGCTAGCCTGCCATCTTAGACTGCTCTTAAAGAGATAAGATGTCACGTTCGAAATCCTTCAGACATAATCAATCTAATGAAAGTAAACATCAAGTGTAATAGAATTTTTAATAATTCACATTTTAATAAGGAGAATGTTGGGGACGACTATACCTCGAGTAAAACTTCAGTGGCAAGAAATAGCAATGTGTTTCTACCCTCTTGCATTGCTATTTATCCCACCAGCGCAGTTCTAAACAAGTATATTTGGCCAGTCGGGAACGGAAATTAGGACTGTCTTATTCATGATGAATTGTGCAAAACTATAGTTTCGATCGACTCGAAATTTGTCTTAGTTACTCCCGCCGTAACGAAAATACTCACTAAGAAATGATTAGAAAACAGGATAGGGATAGAGACCTATGCAGGTAAACATCGCGGAAACCCGTTAGTAAATAATATTGACAATAAGGACGTGATTAATCTTTCACAATATAAATAGAGTATACAAGACGTGGCGACAGCATTTTACAAGCTTTATTGCAATATTTAGATATGGTTCGCTAATTGAGTGAAATTGCAATATTTATTACTACATTAACTGCATTCATATGCATATATGCAATAGGTATTACCATTTTTTAATACAATAACGATCCCCAGTTGCATTTCTACCAGGTTAATCTTAGGAAACTGTATTATATATTTTTTGTTTCATCCTAATGTCGGTCAGGCAACTAGGATGCTAGTATTAAATCATTGTATTATCATAAAGCTTTGATATTGAAAGTGATTTTTATTGCTGATGCTAAACGATGAAACAGTTTAAGATGGCACCGCTAACCTTGTAAGAGCTAATACATTTCTTAATGGTTTCTACAGAGATGGTTTCACCCCCGTGCTTCGGAGAGCACGTTAAGCCGTCGGTCCTGCACCTGATCACTCTCCGGTTGTGTCGGATTCCCGTTACATCGGACTATGAGAGTGAAGGAATAGAGAGTGCACTTGTGTACTATACCTGCCAATCCGCAGTGGAGCAGCGTGGTGGGTCTACGGTCTAAAAACCCTCGCTCCTCGGAGTGAGGAGGCCTGTGCCCAGCAGTGGGACGTTAAAGGGCTGCTACTTACTTTTTTTACCATCCCACTGCTTGGCACAGACAACCTCTCTCATAAGAGAGAGCCTTTTGAGAGCAAGAACCCGTCACGCTGTTCCATTGTGGGTTGGCAGGCATAATACACATGTGCACTCTCTATTCCTTCATTCTCATAGTTCGACGTGACGGGGATTCGACACGCGTGGAGAAAGATCAGGCGCAGGACCGATAACACAACGTGCTCTCTGAGACACGGGAGCACACCGTCAACAATAGAATGTGTAAAGGGCATGTATTGAGAAAATTTAAAAAAAAAGCTCGATTTTTGAATTCGCCTGACCGGGGAATCGAACCCAGGACGACTGCCAGAAGGGAATCGCACGTCTTGAAGTTGTTGAATAATACGTAGCGAAGTCAAGATGTTCCAGTGCATCCATAAATACGAAAAACAAAGCTAAATAAAACAAAGTTGAGTGCACTAACTACGATTGGCCGGGGATACATCTGGTATGGACGTCATGTCCATATATGTAGGCCCAGTAGTGAGAGTGTACGCGAATGCTATTTTAGGATATGCTATTTTAATACGGGAAAAGCTATAGTCAGTCGGTGCCTGCTGCTTGATATAACTGTTGCTTGACCGGGGAAGTACTACGATGAACAGAGTACGAGCCATGTTTTCTTACGGTCTTGCGGGTAATGGTTCGAGTTTTAGCATGGCAAATTTAGAAGATTGTATTTTTCAATTAGTCTAGGTCTGGACTGATGCGAGGCTTCGGCCATTACCAGCAAAGACGTACCTACATACAAATATAGCATGACGCCTCAATCCCATAGGGGTAGGCAGAGACCACGCCCTTCCACTTGGCACGATCCTTGCATATCTCCTTCGCTTCTTTCATTCTCATTAAACCTTTCATACAAGTTAAACATTTCAGAGTTCTCTTGACTTGGCCCTTATTTAATATGTCCTGGATTTGGTCCAGGAACGTTCGCCTTGGTTTTCCCTTTCCAAGTTTCCCAATCGCTCTTTACTCATAAATCCTTTTAATCAGTCTCTTTTCACTCATTCTCTATACGTGTTCAAACCATCTATGCATACGTTTCTCTATTTTACTCGGTACATCTTCTTTTATACCACAACATTCTCTTATCACACTATTTTTTACTCTGTCACTCAGTTTACTTCTCGACGCTTTCATTTCTACCATTTATTTTACTTTTGTGCTTCTTCTGCCATACCCAACTTTCACTAGCATACCTTAAATGTTGGCACCAACACTCCTCCATGCACAGTCAGTCTAGCCCTTTCAGACACCATCTGGCTATTCATAAAAGCGTGCAGAGCACCATTTACCATATTCCCTGCAATCACTCTCCTTTCAATACCACTTTCACATGTTCCATCGTTCTCTTATCACACTATTTCTTACTCTGTCACTCAGTTTTAAGCCACTCATGCTTCTCAACGCTCTCATCTCTACCGCATTTATTTTACTTTTGTGAGTCTACTGCCATACCCAACTTTCACTACCATACATAAGTATTGGCACCAACACTCCAGCATGCACAGCCAGTCTAGCCCTTTGAGACACCATCTGGCAATTCATAAAGGCGTGCAGAGCATCATTTACCATATTCCCTGCATTTACTCTCCTTTCAATATCACTTTCACATGTTCCATCTTCTGTAGCTCATTGGCGAATGACGTAAGTATTACTTGATCATCAGCGTAGAGTAAACATATGATTATAAATTCATTCAATCTTAACCCATACATGCTTTCTTTTAAATCTGTCAAACAGTTATCCATGAATAGGTTGAACAGCCATGGTGACGCAACACATTCTTGTCGAAACCCTCTTTCGACAGGCAACCACTACGTGTACGCCCCGTTTATTCTCACACAAGCACTAGAACCCTCAAAGAGAGACTTCAATGCCTTGAATCAGACAACCGCTCACCCCATACATAGATACGTTGACCACAGCTCATTCCTCACCACTCGAGTGGTGAAGATAATAATGTATTCCTCCATATTTTCACGGGTTCGGAAACTAGCCTGAGACATTGCCGCAAGAAGCTAATACATATTACTAAACAAACAATGTATGGTTTTATAAAACCACGACAATGGTGATACTTTTTTAAAACGAACGAGTGAGAATTTAATGCGACACGGTGAGCCGTTGCCAGCCATAAGCGCTGCTACATTGGCCTTGGCTGCTTCTCTGTTTCTTTAACTCTACTCTACGGTCCGCTGTAATGCTACTTGCGATACATACATAGTAAGTACATTTGAGGCGATGAGAAAAAGTTTCACTTACACAAAAAGCCTGTGACGCCTTTGGAAGCGACTGGTATTGCATAAAAAATGCTAGTATTTATATATTTAGAGGGTTCCTGTGTAGAGTACAGCTGTTTATGGAGATCATCCCTTATTAGCCGTAGTGGCGGATACGACGCGCTATAAATAACTGCGATAACTTCTGTTCGTTTTGTCCGCGGCGTCTGTAATGAGTAACAGAAGCTCCTTTCATACGCGGTTAACGTAATTGGTAGATGACTTCACCTGGCCTCTGGTGCACTTTTACCTCTGTTCATTAACTTTCTTATTTAACTGCTACAATATTTAAATGGGCTGTTTACATGTTTAATAATGGTATGTCCATTACTAACGAATTGTGGGACTTACGAGTATCTATTTGAGACAGCAAAATTCATTATTCATGATCTCTCCCTTAAAAAATATTCAATATTTTATTTGTCAATCTGTTTCGTCATCATACCCGGAACACCGATATCCACACAATGACGAGGCGTCGAAAATGCGCAGTTAGAATTGATAGCAAACAGTCTGTCATAGGCTAAATTAGTCTCCATCGCGTCATACGTATAGTTTTGTTCGCGCACGATGTTATAGTTACTCTGTGGCATGGCGCGATATAGTCTGTCAGATCTCTTATCTGTGTGTAAGAATCCTTTAAAAAAGGGGTTCGACTCGAAAACGCTTTTTTGAGGACGGCCGCGGTCTAGGGCCGTCGCGAGATTTTGAGGTTTTGTGCGGACGGAAGTGCGGGATCCCACGCGTCTTTTGGTTCGAGGATATAGGGAAAATCCTCGACGCGTTGGACGCAACAGACTTCCCTCCATTGGAGCCAGGGACAGAAGAGTAAACCAGTGTCGCCGATCACGGACATCCGCGACGCTTTGGCAGGTCACATACTCTGTACATCCCACAACCACACTTTACAGTACACACATCCACGTGAACAGACACCTGCCGGAGTCGACGCCTTCGAGGCGAGGGGCGCCTGGACTCGAGGTAGGTGCGAGTTCCTACTAGCCGTTCGGCACCTCTCGAATCTCCCCTTGACTCATCCCCTCCGCGCCGACGAATTGGCTGACAGCTGGCCCTATAGCTGCAATGGGCCCCAGCCTTTAGGGCGGCGTCTTTTGATAGCCAACCGACGGCGAGAACAAGTTTAATATCACAGATTCAACCAAAAACCCTCGAAAATCTTATATATGTTTAGCTAAAGGGTCTGAGGGTTTGGGCAAAGGTTCGGTACAAGGTTTTTGGTTGTAAAAAAATTTAATTTATATTATGATTTTAATATCGTCATCATTTGTATATTGGAAATAATACTTGAAAAAATATTTACATGACGATTCAAGAGTTCTGTAATGGCTTACTTGTTTTCCATATTTTGTTCTTGTTGGAAACAATTGATGTGCAACGATGTGAACGCCATCTCGACATATATCGACATGTGGGTGCTTGGCAAGTGAAAAGGCTGAAGTCTTTAATAGCCCTAATAACAGACATCACCTAGACGTGAACCGTTATACGTACACTCAAATCCAAAAAGCGTACAATCTTTATATAGTATTATGTTATGCTTAACATTAAGCCGTGACAGATTGCATATGTGTCAGTTTGTTCCATGCTTAGACAATGCTGTTGTAAGCCCGGGCTCACAGAAAACAGGACCCTTAGGAGAAATTTTTTCCGAACTTCTTGATCTGGCTTTTCTCACTTCTGTTTTTGACTGAGCTTTCATACTCGCCCTCTTATTGGTGGCATTGGCAAAGCTTAACTTTCTAAAAAAGTGCGCTTGCAGTTTATTTAGCAAATTTACACATTGCCCACAGATAGATCTTTTATGGAATATGGATCTTTTATACGCTTTATGGAATACCATAAAAAAGATAAATGAAAAATACAATTACCTAACATAAACCATATTTAGTGCAATTAGGCGGTCTTATCACTAAATAGCGAGCTGTTCCAGACAATACTGCGATTAGGGAAACCATCATAAAAAGGCGAAAGATGATAGACGGTGTTTTCAAAGACTGTATATTACAATAGTACACTCTTTGGTGGCACCCTTGTGAGAATGAATCGTATATTATCAATATCGGATTAAATTGTTTTAGTGCATATATATTTCTTGTTACATCCTCTGCATATACTCCATGAAAAGTACAACTTATAGCCAAAATATTTGAACTCGGTTACACTCAGTCATATAACTGATTCATTTTCTGAGTCAATAGATTTTGACGACTGTTGACTAATATACTCGAAAATTATCATTACATTAATATGACTGTGACCGATGATATGAACGAAAATTACAGAACATTATACGTATTCGTTACTTTGCCATACATCATAACAAACATGACAATGATATATCTTTGCAACTGGATAAATGCATTAAGGGAAGTAGATTCAACGAAGTCTTGGGGAAATATATGTCCTATGTATCATATATAATACACCGATTAATTTTTGACTTTCAAGTACACTCTTGCATGATAAAACATGAAATACTATATCAAATTATTGAAAAACATTATCAAAGTTAAGTGTTTGTGAAATATGGATCCCATTGCAGTAATATATAAGGACTGGGAACAGTTTACAACAGAATTAAATAGCAGGAAAATTTCTGATTAATAAGTTTTTTTAAAGTTAAAAAAGGTTACTAATAAAACTTCTTAAATTAATTATGAAAAGGAAAAACCAATAATCGATTTTTATGAAACAGCTGATGCGAGACATGGGCGCCGCCATATAGGCTATAGTTGCTTTCATTTTACTCCCACTCTGCAGGCAGCTGTAATGCGACATGCGATATACATGGACAAAAACATTTCAGGTGAAAAAAATGTACCCTGAGCGTACAGATTCCTACAAATATTCCAGTCTTAAAGGTAACAAATTGATTAGCTTCTATAAAACTGTTAATTGCTCTTATAAAGCCAAAATATTGATAAATTGATCTATTAGCGCTAACATTATAATTTCCACAAAAACAGAACGAATATACGGAAAATTATGTCATTGTCCATACTCAATATCATAAGCACATAATAATTGTGTTAGTTGCGTGATAAATATGAAGTAATATCGTGATAAACACTGATAATAATGGACAATACGTGGATCGAGCTGACCTTTTTATGTTGATTATTTAATATCACCCTACCTACAAAGATTTACCACCTTTGCGTACTAGTACCATTTTTTTAAAGAACAGAAAGAAAGCAAGAAAACTTTATTTTCTTCCTTTTCTTCAAAATAAATCTGGCAATGCCTTTACGCACCCGAAAGACTTTTTCCAATCGGGAGTGTGGGACGCACAGATAATAGAATACCCACTAAAACCCAGCGGATCTCTCCTCATCAATGAGTGAGATCACTAGAGCTTCCCCAGCTGCAATCCACTCTGGTGAAATGATACCAATTATGAGTACCTACCACTCAATAGAGTGAAGCATGAAGCGCATACGTGCGACTTCATGCTCTCGATGCTTCATGCGACCAAGTCTCCTCCGACGGCGAGGCAGAGTTTCAGCCAATTGCTCCCTTAGCCTCTCATTTCCCTCCGTCAGCGAAAACACGGTTTCGCAAAAGAAGGCAACTATCCTCCACTCAACTTCACTGGCAAGTATTACCCCAATTATACTCTCCAGTGAAAAATCTTCCCTAACCAGCGGCAACAAGATATACCGCTGGGGTGCCCACGCTGGATACTCCACCAGGGTACTAGAGGAGTACCACACTAATCACAGGAGCGCGTTTCCTCACGGCCAACGACCTGGTGAAAATACTTGCCGAAGCCACCATGGCCGTTCAGCACCTACACCGGATGGTAGGAAAGAGATCCGTGCACCTGGTGAGCCAATTGTCTAGGTGACGACGGATCGCCTCCACCGTGACTTTACCCGCAGTTGGAGATCCAAGATCTTCCCTCCATTTTTCGATCAGAGATCTGTCGGCGAGAACCCTGATCCTCCGGACCTGGTCATCGTATGAGTCTGCGCCTACGAAAGCCCTTGTAGCTACCCTGCACTGATAGGCGACTGCAAAGACTTCCGTCCGCAGCTCCCAAGGGGGGTCGCCCGCCAGGAGCGTACCAGTACGATACCGTGCAGCATGAAAAGCCGCTCTGTAGTTTTTGAGTTGATCGACAGTCAGACGTGGCGTATAACTTTTTTATAATAACTGGAATCTAGTATACGCTGTAGTATTGCGTCTTCTTTAATTTCGCTCAAATCGACTGAGTCGGACTCAGTGTCACTTAATTGAGCACGAAAAGAAAAAGTTCTGAAATACTTAAAGCTGCTTTTTTGACACAAATGGCTTATCTCTTCTACCCGGCCTACGGTGGATTTAAAGCCGTGGTATGTCCCATAAACCCCGGAGTCCTTGCGAAGGTCTAATCTCTCACAATGACCGATAAGCATATTTTTATCAGTTTTTTTGCTAGTATTTAATCTCATTCATGTCGATGACGGTGTTAGATATGATAAAGTTTTTTTTTGTAAATAACGATAAATGCGGTTCCTCTAACGCCACGGCGTGTGATAATCATTGCTGTAGCAGAAGTTCAGGGCTGATTTCTGATTAAACCTGGTGTGATAGGGTCGACAGGATTTAACTCTATTCCATAAGAGCAAACAAATCGACGGCATCTACGTATAGACTCAACTTGCATTTAAGACCTTTGGATATTTTGTAATATTGATGACAATGTCACCTCATTCTCACCTCCTAATCTAGGTTCTTGTTCTTTTTAATATCATTTAGCTATTAAAACATGATGCTTGAATAACATATAAAAAGTATAAAAGATATAACATTTATGGGTAATTTGACTTGTGCTATATGAACTTGAAAATGTTACATGAACGAGGTTATACTGTATACTGCGTTTCTTCTTACAATCAGTATTCGCACTGTCCACTGCCACAATATATGTGCCTTTTTACCCCTTATACAAGTAGCAGCGTATTATTGTCCCACTGCTGGGACAAACCTCCTTACGCATGGGAGAGAGGGTTTTTTTAGAGTGAAAATCTTTTATGCTTCTTCACTGCGAGTTGGCAGACTATACATACCCTGAAATTATTTCCGGGATATACAGATTCTCTTTAAGAAAAGCAATAAAACTTAACGGTGCCTGCCCAGGATTCGATCCTACGTTTTCTACTAAAGAGAATCGACGCGTCTCACTGCTGAGCAATCGTGGTTTTTAATACAAGTGTTCCATATAAAAAAGGCGTTTCCTTGTACACGACTACTTCAATGATAAGTCCCTGTCTCGAAGCAATAAATTACAATTAAATTTATACTATCAACTGTATAGCAGATTAGTTTTCGCGACATGAATTAACGATAAGCTAACAATTACGTAAAAATTAAGGTGAAATGTGGAAATCCGTTGTGATATGCGAAAAAAAGGTAGGTAACCTACTTATATTGCATAATTTCTACAATATATTAATATGTACAGGAGTCAAATATCATACATATCTTGTAGCACTTTGTTTCTATATCAGGAGATTCAAAGCTCGAAGTTCGCATGGTTACTTTGTATGCTTTCCATTTCGAAGCATGCGGAACTACGCGAGTGACACCATGGGAAATACGAGGTGTGTTCAAAAAGTATTGCGAATTTTGAATTTTCGCGGGTTACGTATATCGAATTTCGAATTTTTTGTGGCGTTAAGTTGGTATTCATGTCTCTCACTTATGCCGGCAAGCTCGGCCATTTTGAACGTTCATTTAATTGTTGACAGCTGCTTTGCTTGCACGTGTTTTGGATCGTCTTCGATTTTTACCTATTCAAAAAAATGGATCAAAGAACCTGTATCAAATTTTGTGTGAAAAACGAAATTAAGTGCGCGGATGCATTCCGAATGTTGACTGTGGCATACGGAGAAGCTACCTTGGACCGAAGCAACGTTTATCGGTGGTACAAAATGTTCTCAGAAGGCCGAGAAGATGTGAACGACGAAGAGCGTGCCGGACGCCCGAGCACTTCAACAACAGACGAAAAAATTAATGAAGTGGAGAAAATGGTATTGGCCAATCGTCGAATCACCGTTAGAGAAGTTGCTGAGGACCTAAACATATCGATTGGCTCGTGCCATTCGATTTTTATCAATGATTTGGGCATGAGACGGGTCGCCGCGAAATTCGTACCAAAATTGCTCAATTGTGACCAAAAACAGCATCGCATGAACATTGCTAATGAGATGTTAAACTCTGTCCGCGACGACCCAAATTTGCTCCAGAGGGTCATAACTGGTGACGAATCGTGGGTTTATGGTTATGACGTGGAAACCAAAGCTCAATCATCTCAATGGAAGCTGCCGCACGAACCAAGACCGAAAAAAGCGCGCCAAGTTCGATCGAATGTGAAAGTTTTGCTGACAGTTTTCTTTGATTGCAGGGGCGTGGTGCATCATGAGTTCTTGCCACAGGGAAGAACGGTCAATAAGGAATATTACCTGCAAGTTATGCGCAATTTGCGCGAAGCAATCCGCCAGAAACGCCCGGATTTGTGGAAGAACAAAAATTGGCTTTTGCACCACGATAACGCCCCTGCTCACACATCGTTGCTTGTGCGCGACTTTTTGGCCAAAAACAACACACTAATGATGCCGCAGCCACCGTATTCCCCAGATCTGGCCCCCTGTGACTTTTTCTTGTTCCCTAAACTGAAGAGGCCCATGAAAGGACGACGTTACTCTTCTCTTGACGAGATAAAGACGGCATCGAAGGAGGAGCTGAACAAAAAAAAAAAAAATGATTTTGAAGTGCTTCGAAGATTGGAAAAACCGTTGGCACAAGTGTATAATATCTCATGGGGATTACTTTGAAGGGGACAAAATAGATATTCATGAATAAATAAATAATTTTTGAAAAAAAACACAAAATTCGCGATACTTTTTGAACACACCTCGCAGCTAGTATTATAATTGTATACATAATGGGCTCATACGATTTACCAAATACACATAAGATTCACTATTTTAATTACATATATTCTCATATAAAAAGTATATATTTCATTGAATAAAGGGCATGGAAATGTGTAGAACTAGCTTTTTACCTTTACAAGTGGAAGGTACTAAAGGATATTTCATCCCGTTCCATGTCTTACCTGTAACAAAATGTTTTGGATTAGAAATATATACATATAGGTTATAATTTCAAAATGAAATAACAAATTTTCTCTTTATGTATCGATCTGTTTATTATAGTTATTCTACGTAAATTCTGATAGGTTTTTGACTGGATTATTATTGGCAGTGAGCTAAAGTGATATGTAATATCAAATTTAAGTAGTATCAAGCAGAACCACAGCTTGAGCAGGTTGACTCAGGCAACTGGGGAGCATGGTAGGCACGATGCTCTCCAGTGAGTGATAGTCGCCGCAAGTGGCCTTAGTTTGCGAAACGGCAGTCTCGCTGAAGGAAGCCCAAGAAAGGTAGAGGTAGATTGCAGTGGATGCTTCCCCTCACCGCCGAAGGGAGGCGGAGTACAAGGCCGAAACCTCTTCCCGCTTCCTTAAATTCTCCGTCGGACTCACCTGGGACACCAGGGCAGAATACGAAAGCTGAACCACTGTTGCCTCACTAATGGATGAGGAGGGTTCCGCTGGGTTTTAGTGGGTATTGCAAGACCTTCCATCGTTGAGTCCCACACTCATGACTGGTCATCGGTCAGGGTTAGTGCGTAAATTGCATTTCCCAGCAATAAACAAAGGCTATAAGTATGGATATTTGCAATTATATTTAAAAAAAATATAAGAAAACGCTTTTATTTCCTATATCAAAAACACGTTACGGCCTCGCTAGTGCAATGGTACGAATACTAGCTTCGTTGATAGAGGTCCTGAGTTAGATTTACGGTAGAGAATATTTAGTAATTTAAATTTTTAAGTCTAAAAGTATGAACCAGAGGCCAGCTTCGGCTAGTTACGATACTGTATAGAAACTCTTAAGAAAGAATTTACTTATTACCAGATTACTATCAGCTTAGATGTCATTATTACATAACACATCACACAGGTCATTACAGTTAAACGCTAACCTATCAGCTATGAAACAAATATTTGTAACAATGTTAGTATTCATTCGTAAGTGTTAATGGCCCAGTGGTTAGAAGCGCTGATTCTAGTTCAGAAAAGTCACGGCTTCGAGTTATGGACAGGCACCACGAAGTTTATCTTTACAAAAAAGGAAAACGTAGTATGGAAACCAATGTATCTTAGCCAATTGTGTAATGAAATAAACAATTATGATTTTTTTTTTAATTTTGAATTGCCAGTGGACCAGTGTGGTGGGTCTAATAGCCCTTTCTCTTATGAGTGGTCTGAGCCCAGCAATGGGATGCGAATAGGCTGTCACTCACTTTTTTATCTGTATAAATTCAAAATTCCATTGATAAGACATCAACACTGGTTTCATGAATATGTATGAGCAAAATTTAAAATATTTGACATATTTCAATCTAAATTTATACAATAGGGTTGCGAGATTTATAAAATAAATACCAATTTTACTATTCGCTTTCTAGATAATAATGTTTGTTTAGAGTTCAATGCAATCAAACAGGAAATTAAAAAAGAAAAACTGTCACATCTAAGTAGTCTCAAAACTAATATCACATCTTATAGTGGACTTGTGGCTTGTCTATGTAGTAAGCAAAAAAAACATTTATTTATTTTTGTATGTAAAATACAATGACAGCAATGGTTTTAGTAATAAAAAATCTTAATCGTTAAAAATAGAAACCCCGATATTAGGCATATAACTCGTAATACTCGCCACATTGAACTATAAAACAATAAATTAATACGTATTGATTTAATATAATATTGACAGGATAAATATATTAAAAAAACCATTTATATCTGTCCGTCTGTTAATTAATCCAGGCGTTTCAGGAACCGGCAAACATAAAAAACCCCTTGTGTGCAATTCATACGTGGTAGAAGGGAAACCTTTAAAAATTTTGGCTAAAAGATGTATGAAAAATTTCGGCAAGAGGATAATTTTATCTTTTAGTGATGATTTAATGTGAACTGCCACTACACCTTGGTGGATACGACAGGAGGGGGCACGAAGCGAGCACAAACAGAACCACGAACATAACAATCACCGTATAATGTTTCCTATCATATTCTCTTCCACATTCAATCTTATCAATGTATGTATCTGTCCCTTTTTACTGTCGCTTTTTCGTTTCATCGACTTTCAAATCACAACGAAGCTAAAGAAGTTTTCTCATCAAAATAATCGTATATATTTCATTTAAAAGTCGTTAATTTAATATGTTACTTTACTCTGATTTTATATATTTCTATTGATAATAAATTAATGCATAGTAACACTTTTGGACAACCTTAAGTTTCGAGTGACGTGACGTAATATGCACGTACGCTTGTGACGTCGACGAGCTGACGTGTATGCTATTTCATTTTCAATATAAATTCAGTAATGCTTCATGCATATTACAGGTGACTGAATTTTAAAATATAGCGACGAAATACTTCATGCTTTTTGGCGTACAATTTAACATTTAAAACTCTGTGATTTTTTTGTCGCTGACCCCAACTGGGGTCGGGAGTGTGAAACTCCGCGAGGGGACGAAAAATACTCACTAAAACCCAGCGGGACCGCCATGAACCATGAGTGGGGAGTCAGAGGTTGGTAGAGGCATTCCTCTCTGGCCCCACGGTGGCAGCCGGCTCACAGATATTCTACAGGGGGAGGAGTTGTATGAACCTCCGCCTCCTGTTTCCCTTCGTCGGGACTGGAGTGTTTTGGCGGCATTAACCATCTCCCTTTGCCGTGCCTAGTTAAGCGTTATGACAGTGTCGCAAAAGGAGGCAACCCCGCTCTCCAGGCCTGCTCACTGATGAATATTGCTCCTATAATACTTGCCAGTGAGAGTTCTGTGTCGAATAGCGACGCATGACTCGCTGAGTCCCCAGACGGGACATTCTGCCACCGTGTAGGGGGCTGTGTGAGGAGCCACCACACTCGTGACAGCTGTCCGACGGCTCACGGTATTTGCCGAGGCAACCATGACTGGTAAGCACCTGTACCAACTTGTAGGACAGCGATCCGTGCTCTCTGCCTAGCCAGTTGTCCATATAAAGAGGAATCCCCCCTACTATGGCCCCGCCCGTTATTGGGGACACGAGAGCCGAGAGATCTTTGTGTCAAGGCTCTGATTCCCCTTTGGTTCTCGCGGCTGCTCTGCACTGGTAAGCAACCGTGAAAACTTCCTCTCTGAGCTCCTATGGCGGATCGCCTGCCATGAAAACGCTTTATGATAAGGGATGATGAAATAAATAATCAATATTTTGTGATAAATATTCTTTTAATGACACAAGTGACGTGAAATCGACCATTTTTTATCTTTTCTGCGTGTATATCTGTGCGTTTATATGAACCGTAATAAAAGTGGTATTACATAATGCAAAAACACATGACGAACAGATTTAGCTGCAGTTTCATATACAGGCATACGAGTACAGTATATAAACTGAAAATTGGATTTTTATCCCTGGCTAATTAAAAGACTGTTGTGGCCATGTGGCATAAAAGCATCAGCTTTTTTATTGCACGCCTCTCCAGGTAGGGTGGTGACAAGCCACGGCCGAAAATGCTTTCTTTTCTTAATTTTCCTTTCCTGGACTGGAACCTACACCCCCTGCTACCAAAGCAAGTACTTGCGACCGGTATTGTTGTTCGTTTCAGACAGATGTCGGTAGTTTCTATATCTATCTCTTAATCTAATACAGATGTCGTCGCAGCCAAAATCACCCGACAGACCTATATATATTAAATACCTAAGGATCATGTGACGTATGAGCATAAGTTGCCGGTAAAAATAACCTATTTAATCAAGTGTTACTTGTACTTGGGCGAAAACTTGTCGACAGTCGCTTTGTCAAACAATACGTCTACACGCCAGACGTAGTGATGGGCTGTTTGTTAATTACAGATGAATTACTCCTGATAGATGTCCTAATATTAAGAATTAAATTAACTTTTGTTTCTATCCTCATCACAATATATAGATCTTTTATGCGCTTTCTCCATAAAAAGTATTGCTTTGTTATACAAATACAAGACATCGTATAAACTTACTTGTTCCCCGTGCTTTTACCTATCTAGTTCTCGATCCCGTGTAAATATCAGGAAATGCATTCTCAGTGGTATATCGCTTATATACAAATTAAATTAAAATATAACAGAGTTGCTGGCTTCTGTGAGACTGTTCGCAATTGCGATAACAGTCTCACTTGCTAACTGGTTACGAATGCACCAGACGAGGAACGTAAAGTAATGGACTGTTTTGTTTTTATTTCACTACTTACTATAATAATAATAATATTTACTTTTCTTTTTTTTTCAAATGTTATGTAATTTTGAATATTAGTTTGATTTAATTTTAATTTTAATTTTAAATTTCATTTATTGATTGAATTGCATGTTGATTTTTGTATTTACATTTTTACTCTGTCAGTGAAATCTAATTGTAATTATTTCTATGGGTATCAAACCCGAATTAAAACAATTTTGTTTTATTTATTTTTATTTATAACAATCTTCAGTTACATTATCTAAATTTATTTGGAAAAGAAATTAAGTAAACCTGTATCTTTTAATAAATGAATTTGTTGATATATCAAGTAAATCATGGTGACGACGAATATAAAAAGAAAATATTTCTTGAATGTGATTTCATTTAAAGATATTTAACCAGAAAAAAAAAAAGATTTATTATTGCAAGTATTAGAGTTGAAAATGTATTAGCGACTGCCTATTTGTACTACTGTGAAAACGAATACATAAAATAGCTTTTCCATTTTCTTGCGAGTTATTTTCCATTTCCCTTAATTTTGATTGATTAGGCAATTACTATGATGTATTTGGCAATTTATGGGTTTCATTATCCTCCTAGATATGCACCCAATTATGAAAAAAGTAGGTACAATGTGTAGGTGTCGCGGTAGTGGAATATTTAGGTTAATGCGGTCAACTATGCTTGATAATAAATCGGAATCAATAGCGCTATCGGGCGGCACAATAGCCTGCGCCAGGGCTCGGCAAACTTCCTTGGATTGCAACACGTGATAACAAAAATGACAGGTTGCCAAGTAAGTAATGACGCTTTTATAGTATGGACAAAAAAATCATAATTCAATAGCAATATACAAACTTGACTGCCTCATTGGTCTAGTGGTTAGTATGTACGACTACAGACATGAGGTCCTGGGTTCGAGTCCCGGGTCGGGCCAATTCAAATATCAATATTGAGTTTTCTATTAAGATTTTCCCAATATTTGCCCGAAGTTGGAAGTTGGCGGTGTGATCCACCCCCGTGCCTCGGAGAGCACGTTAAGCCGTCGGTCCTACGCCTGATCTCTCTCCGGTCGTGTCGGATTCCCGTTACATCGGACTATGAGAGTGAAGGAATAGCGTGGTGGGTCTATGCTCTAAAAACCCTCGCTCCTCGGAGTGAGGAGACCTGTGCCCAGCAGTGGGACGTTCATGGGCTGCTACTTACTTACATTATACAAACTTTATTTAACAACGCATTCTTGATTTCACAGAATAACCTTCTGACATCAGCCTGGCAACATAAGTCCTGTCTCATAGAATTTCCGTTTATTTTCAGAGGAAAAATGACCAAAGGAAAATTTACGAAACGTTTACGATATACTAATGAAACAAATTTTCTGGTTTTAGGACGAATATCTTATTTTGAGCGCTTGTAGCTTACTTCCTACGTGAAAATAAAAAGAGAATATTTAGAACTGTTAGTTTCCATACACGTTAAGCTGGCTCTAAACAGCTACTCACAAATATAAATGAAAACAGCCTTATTTTTAAGAAAGAATTATGTAACCAATATCAAATACAAGAAGATAAAGAACATCAAGGACAGAATTTATTAAAAAGAAATTACTTTCTCGCCAACCTAATATCGTTTGCCCGGTTACAGAATTTACTCTTGTGTGAAGGGCTTAAATCCTCATTGATACCTTCAAATTGTTAATATACATTTTAAGAGTTAAATAGCTCCATTATCAGCAAGTAACAAAGGCTTTTTATCATAGATTCTCTGAAAGCATCAGACTTGGCGACTGCGAAGGGTAGTCGGGTTTAGCGAATCTTAATTCAACTATGAAGGTAAAGGTATGGTAAGTAGCAACCATTGGCACAAGTGACACATAAAGGTCCTCCTCATTCATAGCAGGGAGGGTTTTTGCTCCTCTCCAAAACACTGGCAGGTTACAATCTCAGAATGACTACCAGGATATTTTATTTAGAGGGACTGCATTTTGTATTTATAAATAGAAATAGAGGTGCGATGTATTCTCGCTAAATTTCTTCAAATTAGACCCGAGTTGACGACCCCTGACTCATATTAATCGTGCGTGTAATACGACCTCACCGCGAAGTTACGGTGTGCGTTAGACACAGTTGCCGATTGAATTACACTGTGTACATATAAAATCGTTGGTTCACTACTAAAATTCACCGACTTCGGCCGTGAAAATTGATAAGGTACTGTAGATACCGTACATACCGTATCCGTTTAAATAGCTTTTTAACCACCGCATTTTACGTGATCCGATGCCGTTTTAAACTTTGTCGATCAATAAATCAGGAATATCAATACCATTGTTTTTCTATATCTCCAAGGGATTTGGCAGCGTTTTCGATGAACGTCCCCGAGCGGTTTGATTTTATTCAGATACTTCCAACAATTATCCCTATATTTTAACCAATTCACACAAACTCTTGACCAATTTTATAACCCAACATAACAGCTGTACCTTGATTGCAACCTGCTGACAGTAAGACTACACAAAACTCTTCCGTTCGAGCCTTTCCTCCCGAACAGAAGGAATCGCCACGCTGTGGCCTCTACAACAATAACTCATACGGTTTTTGCAAGCCGTCAATACATGAAGCAAGCATCGCTTCTTTACAATGAAATTAATCGTCGTCATCGTCGTAAAAAGTTAAAAATATATACTTTGAAATCTTACAACTGTAACAAAGCCCTAATTGCTTGGCTACAATCGCTAAGCTACCAATACACAGAATCTCTTTTTAAATTAAATCCATATTCCCAGCTTATTCTCTCTGGGGGAAATACGCACACACTTATTCTCACACACGCACGCACACAATAACCTACATGCATTTTCTTTTTGTTGCTGGGAAATGCATTTACGCACCCCGAGTAGGGAGTGTGAGATTCACTGAAAGATCAGAATATCCACTAAAACGCAGAACTATCGACATCCCTGAGTGGAGAACCAAAATTACGCATACACAATCCACTCTGGTACTCTGGATGTAGCAACCTCGTCTTAATAGTTAGTGGAGGGGGAAGAAGTTGCGCAAATCTACGCATCCTGCTTTTCCGCCTCCTCCGTCTGTTTTCTGTCTCACCTTCTCTGATGCCTCCTTCAGCGACATAACGGATTCGCACAAAGAAGCGACTGTCCTCCAGCCCGTCTTGTTAGCAAGCATTGCGCCAACTATGCTCATCAACGAGAGATTCCCTTCGATCAGTGACACCAACACGTGTCGCCGATAGCCGACAGAATAGTCATAGTTTTATTTTAATAGTTTTTTTTAATATATATCATTTTGTCTATTTTGTAATCCTAGTTATGGAAGAGCGAGACATTCTTGACACAGGTACTATTATGCTTACTAAGAAGTCTCAACCTTGTCTATGTATATTGCTTGTGTAAAGAAAAAACAATTGATTTGATTATTTGAATTTTATACATAAACCTTCCTCAAGAATCACTCTATCCGTTGGTGAAAACTGCATGAAAGTCCGTTCAGTATTTTGAGATTATCGCGAACAGACCGAGACAGAAATGGCGGAAGGTTTTTGTTTTATAAAGATATAGTTAAATGTGTTTTTTTGTAATTAATATTGTAACCGCAGCCGCCTACTACGACCTTCATCGTATTGTCTTACATTCGTGAATGTCAACAATGATCTCGCTAGTATAAATGAACAGGGTCCTAAATTCGATTCCAAATGATATGACCTACTTGTATATATGCTTTGTCTTGTGATTTTTAATATAGGTTTAGTGTTGTATAAATCGTTGAGATATAACGATAAAGATAGAGATAGAGTAAAGATTTCCTCAGAGATACGAAAAAATATAACATTCCAGTTTTATAGGATCCTGGATAGTATATTCTTTTTAGAATAATATTAGATACACTATTAATCCTTATCAAGTCGAAAACGTATTTACCCTAATATCGTTTTACAATGTGTAAGAACATCATCGAAATTAATAATATATGTAGTATTCTCACAAATTAAATTAAAGCAAGCTGAGATATATTTTTGGCGATATATTTTATATACGCCGACATGTAAACCACCCCACATATTTAGATTTATCTGCTTAATTAGTGAATGGCCTTAGAGTATAGATAACAAGCGCCTATATATCACAGGGCACTAATTAATTAAGCCATGATGGTGTAGTGGTTGGACAAGTGCTTCTTGCCTTTAAATTGCTGACAGGTTCAATTCAAAAATGATTTATTCAAGTAGGCTTTTACAGCACTTTTTAATCGTTTTTTATTCCATATATTACTCCAAAATACGACATTCTAACGTTACGAGCGTTCCTTCGCACCCAATTCTGAGAATAGACCATTTTCTCATTACAATATATATTTTTAATCGTATTAGTGCGAGTACGCATTTTATTACCAGAGTTCCAGGATTTGTTTCCCGACAGGGGAAATGTAGGAAATTAAATTTTTTAATTTGTAGTCTGGACTAAAGACTCATCCGCCAAAATCGTGCCACCAAGCAATAATAAACTGTCCCGACAAAATGCTATGCATAAACCACAAGAGATGAATCATCTCTTACCAGGTAAGCGCACTTAAACTGTATAAGCTACCATCAGGTGAGATTATAGTCAAGCGTTAACGAGTCAATAACAAAAAAATAGAACAGTTGACAAGTAGTAACTAGCCTTTCCCCATTGGTCTAGTGGTTAGTAAATTCGGCCACAGTCATAAATTCCTCGGTTCGATTCCTGGGTTGGGCCAATTTAAAACCGATATTGAATTCTCTATTAAAGATTTTCTCAATATTTTCCCGAAGATGACAAGCTGGCGGTGTGGTCCACCCCCGTAACTCGGAGAGCACGTTAAGTCGTCGGTCCTGTCGGATTTCGGCCACATCGGCCTATGAGAGTGAAGGAATAGAGTGCCATTGTGCCAACCCGCAGTGGAGCAGCGTGGTGGATATATGCTCTAACAACTCTCTCATCTATGAGTGAGGATTCCAGTGCCCAGCTGTGGGACGTTAATGCACTGCTACTTACCTTACCTAACCTCGGCCGACGCCGAAAATCATCATTACTCCGTTTATTTCATTGCTGAAGGTCGTGCCTGTACGCCTTAGCGGTTACATGTACTAGTTATTTCCATTTCTCTACGTCCTTAGCGTCTTTTAGTGCATTTGGAAGCGCAAGTCTTGTTATACTCTTTATTTGATCGGGTCAACGGGCAAGTGAGCCACCCCTTGGCTCTTTTTCTTTCGACTCGTCTTCTCACAACCAGTTTCTCCAGGTCACGTGGCTATATGACCAAAGTAGTGGAGTACTCGTTGGTAGCAAGTGGTGGATAGCGCAGAACCTTACATAACAACAAGGCTATCCAAGTGAACGTTTGCACCACTGCGCCGGCGAGGCCGAGCCGAGTGGCGAGTGTCGTGCGCGCTCACGACGGGGTCGTTCACCCCGCGACAGCTAACCTTTGTGCGATTGTTACGCTATTTATGTAATGAGTGATAAATACAACCGTACAGTACGCCCAGCGAGAACTGTAACAGTTTGTTGCGTAATAAGTGATAGTGAAATTCGCACCGGCTGTTTATTTGGACGCGTCTACGCCTAATGGTTACTCGCTCGGGGCCTCGGATTTTTTTTAGATTACACTAATTACACATATTTTGTAACGCCTTTTTATATTACTGACAGGTTTGCGATTGTCGTCTCACCTGATGGTGGAAAGAATGGCCAAGAAATAATAGAATGAATAAATGCACAATTTTTGAGAGCTGTATTCTTTTCCAATATTCCTCAAAGACTAACACCAGTTCCGAAAGTATTTTACTACATTTATTCAGTAAGAAAAGTGAAATACACAATTTTAACACAAGAAATAAAAACGAACTTGTAATTCCATATTTTAGAGTGAAGAAAGTTCAGAAATCATTTGTCGGGTTGAGCATACGCATTTATAATAAGATACCTCAATCAGTTTGTAAACATCCTTTTACAAAAGGCATATTATATTGTTGAGGATTATTTAAGAGATAGAAATGTTTGGATTTGATTCCAGTTGCTCACAGAAGCAATATATTACACATAGTAGCATACAAAACTATCTTTAAAAGAGTAACCGTTGAGTTTCTTACCGGTTTCTTCTCAGCGGATTCAACTTTCCGAACCGGTGGTAGATTTGTTACCAACGGACAGACTACTGACGATTCAAAAGTGCTTTTTGAGCCTACTTGAATAAAGAATATTTTGATTTTGATTTGATTTGATTTACTTATTGAGAAGAATCCGACAAGAAACTCAATAGTTATTCTTTTCTATTCATGACATTATAAACGTAAAAATACAATTGCATCATCAAAATCCATTAACATTAAATATAAAACACAGTTATCATTATGACACATTAATAAGACAAGATTTTTAAATCAGAGAAATACACTTAGCTTTGTATCGCAAAACAGCCCAATTTACTAACACAATTAACTTAATACAAAGTAACTGGTAGCTGACGTTGATTAAAACTGACAACTGCAAAGTGACTTCTACGATACTAAACCTTTTATAACTTTTCACAAATTAGGGAATTATGTCTAAACACCAATGAGACTGTTTGTCGCCTAATACATTTGTACATCTTATTTATTAAGAAACTAGCATTCCCTGATAGTTTTTAATAGTTACAATTAATATAATTTAAATAATTCTAATCATTTACGAACCACTATAACGATTCTATAGCGAATTGGAATCAATAACAATTGTTTTTAACTTAAATTTTCGTGGTTTATCGACATATTAACTATTTGAACGGGTACATACCACGATGGCGTTTTTTAATTTTGTCGATATTTCGACCCAGTTGAATGGATAGTGGTCACGACGTAAAATCAATTACAATGTTTAAAAATCCACCAATGAAAGACATTTGTTTCTAAGAATAAAAAGTAAAGTAAGTAACAGCCCATTAACGTCCCACTGCTGGGCACAGGCCTCCTCAATCATATGAGAGGGGGTTTTTAGAGCATAGCCCTCCACGCAGCTCCACTGCGGATTGGCAGGCATAGTACACAAGTGCACTCTCTATTCCTTCACTCTCATAGTCCGATGTGACGGGAGAATCCGACACGACCGGAGAGAGATCAGGCGCAGGACCGACGGCTTAACGTGCTCTCCGAGGCACGGGGGTGGATCACACCGCCAACTTCCCAACTTCGGGCAAATATTGAGAAAATCTTAATAGAAAACTCAATATTGATTTTTGAATTGGCCCGACCCGGGACTCGAACCCAGGACCTCTTGTCTGTAGTCGAACATGCTAACCACTAGACCAATGAGGCAGTTTCTAAGAATAGGATTTAGTCAAATGACGAACCGTAACCTTTATTTAAAATATTATTTTATTTTAAATATATTATACATTATTTTACTTGACATATACTGTCACGGCGATTGGCGGGAATCTTATTAAACATTATACAGGCACCTTTATAATACTCAATTGACAATCTTATTTTCAAATGATCGCAACAACACCGAGACTTCCGTAATAGTCAATATACAATCTAATACTTCAACTTCAGTTGATCGTCTCAAATAATTATAAATCTTATACATATATTTGCTGCTCCTCCTTCCTTGCTGGCGCAATGGCTTGATCTTGCATTTTCTAATTTTGTCTGGGTCTAGATTGGTAAGAGGCTTTGGCGATGGCGAGTTACTGCTCTATCGAAACAAATAATTGCCAGTCGGTATCTTTATTAGATTGTATCGCCACTTCCCATCAGATGACGTTACAGTTAACCTGTTCGCAATAGAAGAAAATCATTTTGTATTCACACGTAATAAGTTACAAATAAATTTTATCAATCGTATAAAAATGTGTGGTTTTATGAAAGCACAATGCAAATCAAACAGCTGATGCGAGCCTGGGGCGTCATCATATTGCTCTTGGCTGCTTTGCTGATATACAGACGGTAAAAATGATATACGATGGAAAGAACGTTTACTTTAAAAATATACAAGTGTACGATATATAGAAACGTGTCGGGGGCAAGGAAAGGTCAGATTAAAATGAAGTTTATTTAATTTTACGAGCAATTGTTACGTGTAATTTACGAGCCTCACGAAATGGTCAAGATAGCAATAAATTCAATGTTTGACGTATTCAACGTTATTTATAAGTTTTATAATGTTCATTGCTAATTAACTAACGCTCGTGATTCTGTTTGGTGGATTTATTCAGAATATTAAACAATTATTAATTCAATTCTTTTTGCAAGTAGACGTAATGAGATGATTTTATTTGGTGACAGTGTTCGCGCACGATGGTTCGTGGCTCTGTAGGCATGGCGCGATATACTCTGTCAAGATAGTTGATCTGTGGAGTAAGAATCCTTTGAAAAAGGTCAAACTCGGAAGCGCTTTGAGGACGGCCGCGATCTAGGGCCGTCGCGGGATTTTGAGTGACTTGCGGAAGGAAGTGCGGGATCCTACGCGTCTTTTGGTTCGGGGGGTTAGCTGAAATCCTCGACGCGTTGGACGCAATAGACTTCCCTCCACTTTACAGTACACATTTCACGGGAACACACACCTGCCGGAGTCGACGCCTTCGAGGAGAGGGGCGCCTGGAGTCGAGGTAGGTGAGAGCTCCCTACTAGCTGTTCGGCACCTCTCGAATCTCTAATAAAATCATCTCCTCCCGCCGTCCAAGGTGACCGAGATTACCACACGCCATCATGGGCCTGGCGACCTTGGTAGTCTCCGCGACATGGTCACAGACGGCGTGAACAGATAGGTTAAGTTATATACATCCATATACTACATATTATAAAACAAAGTCCAATGCCGCGTCTCTCTGTCGATACTGAACGGATTTTCATGCGATTTTCAACCACCTCGAAATAAATCATGCCGTGCNGCAGAAGAATCACAAAAGTAAAATAAATGCGGTAGAGATGAGAGCGTTGAGAAGCATGAGTGGATTAAAATTGAGTGACAAAGTTAGAAATAGTGTGACAAGAGAACGTTGTGGCATAAAAGAAGACATGGTGACTAAAATTGAGAAAGGTATGCTTACATGGTTTGGACATGTAGAGAGAATGAAATGAAAGGAGACTGACAAAAAGGATTTATGAGTCAAGAGTGAATGCGAAAGTTGGAAGGGGAAGACCAAGGCGAACGTTCCTGGACCAAATCCAGGACATTTTAAATAACGGCCAGGTCAAGAGTACTCTAAACCGACGAACTTGTATGAAAGGTTTAATGAGAATGAAAGAAGCGAAGGAGATATGCAAGGATCGTGGCAAGTGGAAGGATGTTGTCTCTGCCTACCCCTATGGGAATGAGGCGTGATGCTATGTATGTATGTATTCTTTTTGCAAGTAGACTTAATAAGATGATTTTATTTGGTGATAGGTTAAGTTATATAAATCCCTACATATTATAAAACAAAGTCCAATGGCGCGTCTATCTGTCGATACTGAACGGATTTTCATGCGATTTTCAACCACCTCGAAAAAAATCATGCCGTTTGGGAGCTTTCATTGAAAACACTGCCTTAGAGATATAACAAACCAATGAATGCTTCCTCCATTTATAGATTTACAAATAAGTCGGCGATAGCATCCATATTTCTTGATAATAACTTGTTTTATCCATTTTTTTAATGGTCAACTATAAACTAAATACGTTAAACACTTTTCCAATTCTATTAACATTATTATGATATATTACAACACATAAATGAATATCATAGAAGCATTATAGCAATAATAATAGTAACGGAATCGAAAAAAAAAAAGATCCTAGTCACACATAAGCTATTAATATTGCACATAAATAAATCATTTAGTATCATTAAATATTATAGACATTATATTTAATCAAAACACCAGACTGAGTCTTATTTTAGGATTTCTAATTTATAATTCTTATAATTTTTTTATTGGATGGATCCCGTAATTTAGTTTGTCTACAATTAGCACTCATGTCTCTGTAGTTCCTAATGTATCTATGAATATTCAAAAACTTTCTTCCAGCTTAGAACGTATTTTACTTTAATTGTTTTAAAATATAGGATTATGTTTCTATATTTTACATACGAACGGCATAAATATAATTATATTTCTAATATAATTCTTTTTATTTATTGCTGACAGTTTAGCGCTTGACCGTGATCTCACCTGATTGTCAGTGATGATACAGTCGTTGAGGGAAGCGCGCTAGGCTAAGAGGGGATATACTCCTTACGGTTACTACACAGCATCTTGCACTTTGTTTTGGCGGTACGTCTTTATTGGTAGGGCGGTAACTAGCCACGGCCGAAGCTTCCCACCAGTTCACACTAAAGACAAATTAGAAAATACAATTTCCTAAATTCGTCCTACCGGGGATCGAATCCGGGGCCTCTGCTGGCAAGGCGAGTACCCGCACCACTGTGCCAGCGAGGCCGTCAAAGATGTAATCGTTGCTTCATCCGATAGTCGTTCACTGCTGGACATAGGTCTCAAGTAATGACGTGCACAAGGCCCGATCTTGCGCCACCTGGCTCCAGGGGCTACCTGTGGGGGGTCTCCCTACACTACGTCGGCCGGTGCGGGGTCGCCATTCCAGAGTCTTCGGGCCCCGAGAAACGAATCACGTAGAGAAACTCCGAGCATAGCCATCTCCATCGCACGCTGAGTGACTCGGAGCTTCCGCATGACTCCCATAGCCAGCGACAACGTCTCAGAACCGTAGGTCATCACTGGCAACACATACTGTTCGAAGACTTTGGTCTTCAGGCACTGAGGAATATCGGACGAAAATATCTGGCTCAGTTTCCCGAACGCAGCCCAGTTGGACTCGGCGGTTGATCTCCTTCTCGAAATTGGACCTGCCTAGCTGGACTATGTGTCCCAGGTATCTATACTCGTCAACAATTTCGAGAGCTGAGAACTCAACGATGACTGGGTGCGGCGGTACATGGATATTAGACATAATTTTTGTCTTATCCATGTTCATTTTCAGGCCCACCTGTTGAGAAACTCTGCTGAGGTCATCGAGCATTGTATTGAGATCTTCGAGAGTCAAAAATGTAATATTCTTGGCAAAATACGTAACATTTAATAAAAAACAGCTACTTTCCCATTTATAAGACAGAGATTGTTATTAACTTTGAAACAAAGCTAAATTATACATACATCATTTCCCATAAATATGGTTTTTTTTATGTATTTTACGTATTATATTCTACGATAAATCATTGTGAGAACACTAATAGTGTATTTGATTTCATTGAAGGCACTGCTTTGTAGTTTTATTTATAGGACGTTTATGTCGCATGTCACGTAGACGTGAGCAAACAACAGTTTTAGCAATAACACGACAAGTGCTATGTGTGCTAACTGAAGATATGCGCAGAAACAAAAAATAGCTACACACACGTATCGATGGCCCCTACGTGTGGATTCAACTTGCATTGTAGACATTTTTAGGTAATTGGATAATTATAGCACCGAATTTATCAGCCTAGGTCAGCATTACTTTAAATAATAATTACAAATGCGGGGTCTACGCGATGAGATCGCGTGATGAATTGAGATGGATTGAAACTGAGTGACAAAGTTTAGATGGTTTGAGCACGTAGAGAGAATGAATGAAAGGAGACTGACCAAAAGGATTTATGAGTCAAGAGTGAATGTGAAAGTTCTGGACCAAATCCAAGACATTTTAAATAAGGGCCAAGTCAAGAGTACTCTAAACCGACGAAATCGTATGAAAGGGTTAATGTGAATGAAAGAAGCGAAGGAGATGTGCAAGGATTGTGGCAAGTGGAAGGACGTGGTATCTGCCTACCCCGAAGGGAATGAGGCTTGATGCTATGTATGTATATATGTCTCTACATCGTAAAGCAAGTCTCGACAGATTGTATTCTGATAGACCGTTCCCTAAACTACCTCCAATTTCCTACCGTAACTATATACCTATAAAAACACGATGCTTAAAACATATAAGTATAAAAGTAAATACAGTAATAAATAATTTAAGTTCAATAGATTGTCTTAATATAAAAAAAGGATGTTAAACTTGACTCTTTATACGTCGACTGTCTATCTATGTCTTTTTTGTTTAACAGGATACGTTTACATAATAAGAACAGTTACGTGGTGGGAAAGTCTAAATCAATGTGATGCTACGTCAAGCTTCATTACACATGCTTGACTTGAATAAGCCGGTGAATGCGTAACGAGAACGTTACGAAGTGTAATAGGGCGAAAATAGAGAGACAGTAACGATTCGTATATATTATTGATTTGGTACATACATACATACATAGCATCACTCCTCATTCCCATAGGGGTAGGCAGAGACAACATCCTTCCACTTGCCACGATCCTTGCATATCTCCTTCGCTTCTTTCATTCTCATTAAGCCTTTCATACAAGTTCGTCGGTTTAGAGTACTCTTGACCTGGCCCTTATTTAAAATGTCCTGGATTTGGT